>JABYQS010000736.1:0-14398 GCA_022592435.1 Cerioporus squamosus
CAGAGTCGTGCTCGATATAAGGCCTGGCTTGTGCGATGAATAACGATGATCATACCGAGCCAGCCTCGTTGACGTGAGGGTGACCTTTGGCATTCGACTTCACCATGTCCTCCAACGCAGATGCCGCCGCGTTTGCAAGCTTGTTCGACACTCTGTACGTCACACACTCTGCGAGTTCTCGCAGATGACACTTTCTGACACCGTCGAACAGCTACACGGAAAACTACTGCGCCGTGGCTGCCTCAGGTGCCTTTACCCCCTTCCCGTGACAAGCTCGTCCTAGTCAAGCTGACGCTTCGCTCACCTTAGCTCTCTTTATCTACGAAACATTCGTCACATTCGAGCAAGAAGTGGCCTGCTTCTGGACATATGAGCGGGCCGCAGCATCAGTCTTGTTCTTTGCGAACAAGTGGAGTTACATGACGGTCTCCGTCACACATCAGGGAAAACCCGAGTTCCTATTTAGCAATAGATTAGTGCTACGTCGGCGCGAAGAGATGACTATTGTAGCTAATGCACCCATATGGATGATAATGGGCAAAAGCAGGCCACTATTGGACAAGAGACGCCCGCCGCTATCCCCGTTTGGGGCGCGACGCGTCCCGCACGTGACCTTGTTGACGCGTCGCAACGAAGGTTTCGCTAATGTTGCGCTAACACGGTACTCACACGGTGCTCACACTTTATAAGGTCCCTCCGCACGAGGTCAATCCCCAGGCTACCTCCTCGCCGTGACTGTCCCTCCGGGGGAAGGAATGCCAACGGCAAGAGGGCTTCAAGGCTTGGCCCCAGTCAAGTCCGAGTCGGACTCGGAACATGCTTGGAATAGATGAGTAAGTAATATTACATAGGGTACTGCGATACAATGAGGTACTGTACTTTACAAAACAACCCGGGGCGTCACGCGTCACACAGGGGTCTCCCGGTCCGGGATTTGGCCTCTGTCACGCGTCACAAAGCCGCTGACCGGGGAAGCGCCCGGTTTTGGCGGGCGCCTCCGGCGCCCGCCTTCCAAATCCGGTACTTGTCACACAAATTCTCGGGCGCTCCCGTTGTCCCGGAGTTTGTCCACCCCTGTCACGCGTCACACCCCTCCCGGGTTGTTTTGTAAAGTACAGTAATATCAGTACACGAGCTTGTACATGTGGCGGTCCGAGAACGCATTAACATAGAATGCCTTTGCGCGATCGAGGACGTTGTCCTTCGTCCACTCGCGCGGGGCAACAGGTCCGAAATCAGGGTACAGATGACAGCTCCGTTCTAACTGCTCGATCGGGACAATGCTAGCGAGTCGGGCATTGCTCCGAGCTTGAAGAGACCGTCTGATCTTGTAGAGGCCGTGGTCGCGGTGTGCATCCTCGAAGGGCGTAAACCACTCAACGTAGGCGAGGTGGTTTGGACTCTTCGCGACAGGGAGACGCGGGAAGAGGTCGGCTAGAGCCTTGTCTGGCAGCTTGAAGACCAGCCGGACCTGTGCGACAGTGAATCCTAGGTAGGTTGTGTGAGTGTCATGAACAGCATGGCAAGCACACACTGGGCGTACGCTGCATGCCCAAAGTGTCATTGGGTGAAACCCGGGTGAGCGCGGTGTCGAAGCGCCCGGGGAGATCGTCACCATGCTTGCTCTTGCGTCCCGGCCGGACATGAATGACGTCCCGAGTTTCCGAGCCGGGCAGTGCAACCTCATGCGGGTCGTCGAGCGTAAGCTTGACCTTGTGGTACGCTCCCACCTTGTTGAAATTGAGGTACACGCTAGCAGAGGCGCGCTCTTGCTGCGCTGCCGTCAGCTCCGGCGAGTTCTGCTTGACGACAAATCTTGTGAGCGCATCGCGGAAGAATGTTGCGCCATACTTAGGTGCAATGTCCTCGAGCTTGACGGATGCCGATGGGTGTCGCGTCATCTCTATGCGGCGATGTGGCTTGTCTGCAGGATGTTGTGGTGGACGTCCACCGCGGCGTCGTGGGACAGGTTGCGAGACCTTGGCATGAGGCTCTGGGCCCTGAGGGGGAGGAGATGAGGAGGCGGGTACTGGATGTTGGTCCTGAGGATGAGTAGACGGGCCCCCAGGGTCCAAAGCGTCGGGAGATGCGGGACGACCTGTGACCGCGAGCTCCTGAAGGCGCCAGTTGACGTATTTCTCGTGCCGTTGGATCTTCTCCCGACGTTCAAGCCACTTCGTCATCTGGGTTAACTCATCCTTCTTGTTGGTGGCACGGTACGCATCCTTCGTGAAGTCGATGTGTAGGCGTTCGGAGTACTGTGTGTCGTAGTTGTCGGTGGTACCGAAGAGCTCGATGGATCGCCGGTAGTGATCGAGGGAGTGTAACTTAGGAAGGTGGAAGTGGGCTCGTATACCGAGGTCGACGAAGACGTCCTTGTTGGTGTGGAATGCTGCAAGCGCGTCCTCGAGGAGGATGAGAGTCTTGGTGGTGTGCGTGGTATACTGAGCCAGATACAGGAAGTCAAGGATCGCGCGTGTGGCGCGAACCATGCGGGCCGGAGACACACCATTCGGCAACAGCAAGCCTATGATGAGACCGAGCAGGATACGGCACATGTCTTGATGCTCCTTGCCGGTGACGCGGGACAGGGAAGAGATGCCCTTGGCGAAATGGCGGAGATGATGGTTAGGGGGTAGACGACGACAGCGTGCATCAATCTCTTGCTCGCCATAGGCTTCTTGCAACCATGAAACAAGATGTTTAACGACACCCTGGTAGAGCTGATGAAGAAGATCTGGAGTGATGGCGTAGTAGATGTTCGTGTAGGGGAGCTCCGTCCAGAACGGCTGGGTAACCGGCTTGATCCCGGCCTCTTGGCACGCTTTCCGGAATGCCTGCGGGCCCTGGCCAAGAGTGTCGAGGGCCTCGAGTACCTTGCCAAGGTGGCGCAAAGGTCGCGAGGTATTGCTGTCATCACCGATCTCATCGCGCGGGACCAGGCACTTCGGGCACTCGCCCGTCTTACAGCCGGTGACAAGAACCTGTTCTGGATAGTCTCCGACGTAGACCGCCAGGATGGGGTGGCCGCGCCGAACTACACCGTCACCACTAGCGAGGTAGATCCCGGTGAGTCCAGCTGATGACAGCGGCGCGAGGACCTGCTTCATGCAGGTATGAAAGAGGTTCGTGAGCATCCGGCGCCGCGCGGCCTTGTTGGAGATGTGGAGGAGGCGAGTGGTGGGTAGATATGCAAGTAGGATCTGCCCGCTGCGCGAAGGTTTGCAGCGCACCTCCTTCGGAAGATTGCCCAATGTCATGTATACTGGGTACGCGGTCTTGTTTCCAAAGACGGTGAGCTGAGTCTTGTCTGAGGAGATGATGACCGGGAGGATTGTTGCACCGGGCTTGGTTTTCTCGATCTCCTTCTGTGTAGGATTACAAATTAAGTACATTGCAAGGCGCTCCAGAAGTACGAGTAGTCGAACGCACCTGTGTGGACCACCACCACTTGCCGGTGTTCATGTCAAAGTAGACACGAACTGTTTGATCCGTGTCGGCATAGTGACGCTCGGGGACTAACAGAAGGAGGGGAGCAAACTCCGGATCACCGAAGAGAGCTTCTATGCACTCCAAGATATCGCGCCAGAAGACTTCAAAAGCTTCACCACCGACAACAATCTCGTGGCGCTGAAACCGCGGGCGACCTTGTGGCAGCGTCTTGTCAATCAGTTTATTGAGTTCGTGCGAGTTCTTGTATGACAGCTCGAGACGCTCTGCAACCTATGGAGTGTGTTGAGTAACCGGGTACACAGACATCAGATCACGTCGTATGACTTACCTCCTCGATAGATAGAAGGTCCGAAAATGCCGTCGAACCAGAACCTCGTAACTTTGCCCAGCGTGCGACCTGCCAATCGAGCCGGGAAGCGAACGGCGCGTAGGGATTGTTCGAGGTGTTGGACTCAACTCCAGCACGGTAGGCGTTGTACGTGGAAGCGTTTGCAAGAGCTTCAGGTACCTTCGCAGGATCGACAGCAGCTCCAGCACTCTTCTTCGGGAAGGGTACAAGCACGGTCTTGCGCTTGACTGAGGCCTCAGCAGCGGCACGGAGATTGTGGGATGGAAGTGCGGGACCAAGCGGAGGCTGCGAGGGCACCACGGGAGTATGCGGCTGGGCAGACGGAGGTGTGAGCGGTTCGGGTTCCCAGTGGTCGTTGGATGAGTCATGGTCTTCTTCGTCCTCCGAACTCTCCGAGTCTTCAGGACCAGGCGGGAGCTCTTCGACAACGGTGTCATCAAAGAATGCAGCATTGTACTGCCCAAAGTAGTCGCCGGCGAAAGGGATAGGCTCGGCTTCCATGTCGACATCACCCATGTCAACAGAGAGAAGGTCGGCAGGAGCTTGAGCGGGAGCCGGGGGAGACGGAGTGCGAGTGTGACGAGACTTTGAGAAGAAGTCGTCTTTGAGCGCAGCACATGCTTTTCTGCGCGTCTGGGAGATGTGGTTGGTGAGGCCCGATGGCGTATACAACTTCTTACACGCCGGACAAGCGATCTTTGGTGGCATGGCTGAGAGTACGGTGGATACGGGAGAATGGGAGAATCAACGATGGATGCAGCGCGCTAGGACACACTGGCTCGCTGGTGCAAAGTCCACGGGCGCATAAGGTTGCTGAACTTGCCGCCGGCACGTACGGCACATGGAAATGCTCCGTTCACCGCAGACGCGTCGGAACAACGAATTCCGGTTGAGCAACTGTACAGTTCTAATTCAAACTCAGCTCGATGTCCGTCCGAGTATGGTCTTGTCATGCTCACCTGCAACTCGCTGTACAACCCGTGACAAAATCGTTGAAGTCCATCAGGTCGTCCATTCACTGTGAGTCTTCTCGCAATCAGGCTCCCTCCCCTGCTGATGTCGGTGGTTGCCCTATCCTCTTCCATCCTATTGTAGCCTGTGAATTGTTCCGCAAATCATTCCATCAGAATCATCATGCCTCCCCGACCTCGTGCAGTGAAGAAAGCCGCTCACCTGCCAGCACCCAGCTGATGAAGTCTGAACCTGTGAAGGCAAGTCGCAACGACTAGCAGACGAGTGGACAACACGAGTCCTCAGTCAGTAGAGCAAAAGACTAATAGCATAGACACAAGTACCTAGCAGACGAGTGGACAACACGAGCTACAAAGTACTTGTAAGTAAAGCATAAGTAAGCATAGGTAGGCGAGTACTTACTCCTCAGTCAGTAGAGCAAAAGACTGAGGAGACGAAGCCCAAGAGTCCCTCCTTATATACTGTGTCTGGAGTAGCATGAGTAAGCGACAGAAAAGAGAGCATAATGCTGTCTGAGTCAGAACGAGTAGGGATGACTCAGACGATGACTCAGGATGACGAAGATACGACAAATACGAGGTCACAAGGGCATGTCTAGTACAGCCCAGAGATATCTAGAAAGAACTAGAAAGGTCCGGAGCGTTGCAGAACGCACTGGAATGGACTGGAAACAAAGAGAAGCCAGGTAACCACATGGTTTCGTACAATGTACCCTAAAAGGAAAGGAAGAAGCATAGCCTAAGATCTAATCGTAAGAGGCTGTGCCCATAGCGCCTAATGCGCAACTAATGTCCATAGTCCATAGTAAGTTCAACACTCCCACTCGTTCAAGACGCGGAGGTAACGAGACCCGAATTTGCCACGAAGTACTCCATGACGTGCAGTGAAGCATTCTTGGTCAACGGATCTGCCAGATTCTCCTCACTAGGATTAGCATAGATGTCCATGTTTGGAGTCTCGGCATATTCGCGTACGAAGTGGTAGTGCATCTCGACGTGCTTACAACGCCGGTCGACGGCTGGGTTCAACGCAAGGTGAATAGCACCATGGTTGTCGACGCACATCGGCGTAGCCGAGCCCATGTCATCCCCTAACTCATCGCCAAACGTCCTAAGCCACATCATCTGACGAGCAGTGTCTGAAGCCGCCTTGTACTCTGCCTCAGTGGACGAGAGAGAGACGGTCTGTTGACGTCGAGATGCCCAAGACACGGCACCTCCTGCCATCAGGAAGACGAAAGCGGTCTGCGAATGCCGATCGTCGCGGTCTTCTGCCCAGTCTGAATCGGAATACGCGATCAGGCCAGCATTAGATGCACCGTCATATCGTAGGCGATAATGCGATGTACCCCAGAGATACCTTAAGACATAGAGAAGTCTATCAAGGTGATCGTCGGCAGGGTTCGCACTGTACTTGCCCAGACGGTTGATGGCATACGAGATATCTGGTCGCGTCCCAAGACAGGCATAGAGAAGACTGCCCATCAAGCTCTGGAAACGCTGACGCAACTTCGCCGGTGCTTCTGTGGTAGCAGCTTCGATAACTGCACCAGCAGGGAGAGGAGTACGCGCAGGCTTGCAGCTGGCCATCTGATAGTTCTCGAGAATGGCCTCGATGTACTCTTCCTGGTCGATGTCAAGTGTCCGTGAGAGACGATCTCGACGTATACGAAGACCAAGGAATCGCTGAATAGGACCCAAGTCCATCATCTTATACTGCTTGCCAAGCGCCTTCTTGACCTTGTCGATATGCCCTCGACTGTCACCCATGAGAAGTAGGTCGTCGACATAGAGGACAATGATCGTAACACGGTCTGGGTCTGAATCCCCCCCTTGTCGGCGATATACATAGACTCCGGCATCAGAGTATGTCCGAACAAATCCCTGTCCGATGAGCGATTCGTGAATCTTCTTGTTCCATTGGCGAGAGGCTTGCTTAAGACCATAGATGGCCTTCTTAAGCAGACAAACGTAGTCCTCTTTGCCTTTCACGACCCAGCCCTCGGGTTGTTCCATGTAGACCTCCTCGTCCAAGTCCCCGTTGAGGAACGCAGTCTTAACGTCCATCGCATCGATCTCCCAGTCCTCTAGGGCAGCGTGCGCCAAGAGATACCGGATAGACTCGAATCGAGCGACAGGAGAGAAGGTTTCGTGGTAGTCCTTCCCATAGACTTGCGTAAAGCCTCGTGCAACCAGACGTGCTTTGTAGCGACCGTCTGATTTACGATCATAGACCCAGCGACATGAGACAACGGATCGGTCCTTCGGACGAGGAACCAAGACCCACGTCTTGTTCGCCATGAGAGACTCATACTCCGAACGTTCAGCCGCAATCCAATGCTCACGATCTGGTGAAGCCATGGCGTCCTTATGATGCTCAGGAATGCCAGACTTATACCGCGAATAGAAGAGAGAGGCTAGGATTGCTTCTGCTTCACGCTGATCACCATCCTTATCCGTACGTGCATCTACTTGAGCGGGAGGTTCATCACCGTAGACGTTATCTCTGGTGTGACGTTCTGGCATCTTCCCCTTGTTCTCTCGGGAGAACGACAAGGAGGAGCGTTTCCACCCTCAGGTGGATGACGACGCCGTTGGTGATGAGGAGCTTGCGGATGAGGAGCAGGTGGTGGTTGCTCAGGCTGCTGCGGTTGCTGCGGCTCTGGAGCAGGTGGAGGAGCTGGAGCAGGGTCTGCAGGAGGAATGGGAGGAGGAACTGGAGGAGGAGCGTCATCTAAATCGTCGTCGAGACGATCAGGAACAGGAAGGTCAGCATCACCGTTGGAAGGTTCCTCAGGTGGCTGGTAATCAGGGAACGGACTGTCGTCGGGGGTAGCTCGACGAGTGCCGGTGTCCGCACGTGCAGGAAATACGGTCTCATCGAAGATCACATCGCGAGATACTTCGACTTGACGGGTGGTCGGGTTCCATAGGCGATACCCCTTTGAACCCGGCTCATAGCCCACAAACGTCCTCTCGACGGCCTTCTGGTCGAGCTTCCCTTGACGTTTGTCTTTCTGCACGTGTACGTAGGCTTTGCACCCAAACACCCGGAAGTAGGAGACGTCCGGCTTGCTGCCGGTCCAGATGGTGATGGGGCACTCCCACTTAAGTCGTCTCATCGGCTGACGGTTATAGATGTGAACGGCAGCATCAAGAGCGAGCTTCCAGAATCCATGAGAAAGGCCAGCAAAGTGGAGCATGCATAGAGCCTTCTCAGAGATCGTACGGATGAAGCGTTCAGCTCGTCCATTCTGCTGAGACGTTCCTGGCATCGTCTTATCGTGCTCAATCCCAAATTCACGAAGCATGGCTTGGAACGAGTCGGACATGTACTCCCCCCCTCGATCGGATCGTACTTTCTTGATCTTGTGCTCCGTCTGGTTCTCAGCCCAAGACTTGAACTGTCTGAAGGCTTCCTCCTGATCGGACTTCCGCTTGAGAGCATAAACGGCAGCCAGACCGGAGCAGTCATCGACGAAGACACAGAAGTAGTTGAAGCCACCGATCGATGTGCCAAGAGGTCCTGCAATGTCCATGTGGACGAGAGCGAGAACGACTGTAGCACGCTTCTCAGAAGGAGGGAAGGGACGATGAGTCATCTTGCCCTTCGCACAACCTTCGCAGGGTTTGTCAGAGGGAGGACCGATGCCGTCCATGCCAGTGGTCGCATCAGGCAGACGCTTGACAGCTTCTTTGCCTGGATGACCCCATCGACGATGCACTAAGTCATGGTCGAGGACACGGGATGCAGCATCAAGATCGCCAGAATTCTTCTTCCCTTCGACGATGAGAGGGAAGAGATAGAGATTGATCATAGGGATATAGGTACCTTGAAGGACCTTTCGACCCTTGATCTCAACCGTCGAGCCGGAAGTGACTCGGCCCTTAGGCCTTGAGTCGAAGATGCTCATAAGTCCATCACCTTGATAGATGAACGAACCCTTGCGCTCAATCATCCCAGTGGAGAAGAGTCGCTGCTCACCCGCTGCAGGGATATAGCAGACGTCATTGAGAGTGACTTTGACTCGCTCTCCATCCACCAGGGAGTATCCCACAATTGTACCTTCACCAAGACAGGCAATCTGACCCGCTTGACCATCCTGAGCAGTCCTGAAGTACTTAGGTTGCGCGTACTCACGATAGTCGGTGAAGTCAGACATGATTCCGGTGACATGTGACGATGCACCAGAATCCATGAGCCAGATTGTCTCGACGCGTCCCTCAGCAGCATCAGCTGCGCTGTAGAAAGAAACGGAGAGCTCGTTCGCGATGTTCGCTACAGGTACAAGAGAGGAGATAGTAGAGATAGTATGCGCATGGTTATGTCCGTTCGAATTCCCATTGCCTTTGCCAGCCTCGTTACCACCCTTGCCAGAGTCCTTGCTCTTCTTCTGTTCCGCGGATTCTTCTCCGGGAACTTCTTGTAGCAGTTAGAAGAGTCATGGTTGTCCTTGCCGCAGTGGGTGCAAGGAGGTCTAGGTCTCGGCTTCGGCTTCGAGATCTTGTGCGCCTGACCAATCGACGTCCCACGCAAGGAGTCCTCAAGCTTGAGCTTGGGCTTGACCGTCTCGAGGGTTAGGTCAGACTCCTTGGTAGTGTGTAGGATGGTGGAGATCGCCGGTCGGTACGAGTCAGGCATCTTCGAGAAGAGCCAGAAGACCTTGATGTGGTTGGCGAGGGTGTTCGTGCTATTGGCCGTTAACTCATCCAGGAGCCCAATAAAGGTCTGCACCTGGTCGACGATTGACTTGCTCTCGTCGAACCGAGGGTAGTTGAGAAGATGTTCGAACCGGGAGAAGGAGTACCCGTTGTCCGACTTCTCGTACGTAGCCTTCAAGGCGTCCCAGATCTCCTTAGCGGTCTTCTTCCCTTCGAAGCACTTGGACACCTCAGCACTAGTCTTGTACATGAGGATACCTTGCGCCCGATTGTCCGTCTTTCCCCAGGCCTTCACTTCTTCGGCATTTCTGCCATCAGCAGCTGGAGTAGGACGTGCAACACTCCCACTGACGACATCCCAAGCATCAATCATCATCAGATAACTCTTCATCTGACGAGCCCACTCCTTGTATCCTTCCTGACCTCTGAGTTGAGGCAGGGTCTTCTCGAGACCGGCTTCCGACATCGCAAAGAGATACGAGTAGTCAGTCGGTTCTGGTGTGTTATCGAGAAGAGGTGGTAGTGCAGGAAGTGTTACGACAGGAGTTGGTGGAGCGGATGGGATCGGTGTAGGATAGGGAGTGTCTGAAGGTGCAGGGAGAGGAATAGAATCTGGAGACGGAGATGGGAGAGTGACAGGAAGAACTTCAGGAGATGGAAGAACTTCTTCGACCGGTAGAACAGGAGATTGAGCAGGAGGGAGTTGTGGTGATGGAGGATGATCGTCTTCTTCAGACTGATCTTCTGATCCTGAGGTAAGAGGACGACAGTCTTGGCCAGAAGCAGGTTCGATGTAGCGACGACGAGGGTATGCACAGTTGTCAGGTTTGGCAACCTCGTTGAACCGGTTAGGACACGGTTGGTCGTCGCAGTCCTTGAAAGAGACGTTCGTCTTCTAGCCAGCAGACGTCTCGAGTGTCAGTTGTGTCGTATCGGTGGAAGAGATTTCTACAGTTGAAGTCTGTAGAGGCCACCGTGTCGATGCGAAAGGTTCAGAAAGTGCGATGATTTGAAGATAGCCACGTGCGATGGCAACGAGAGATGGACACCTGTTCAGGTGAACCTCAAACACCAGCAAGCCGAGTATGCCAATGCCGAGGGTAGAAGTTGCCAACTGTGCCCAGAAAGAACTAGGTACGTATCGTACTGAAAAGTGGTATCGTAAGGAGGGTCCAAACGGTTGTCCTCCGGTCCTAAGGTGCTAACCACCCCGGATACAACAGCTGGCGGATGCAAGTGCACGGCCTGGCTGAGGGATGCCTGAAATCCTGTACGCCTCGAGAGCGCCAAAGGATGTACAACAGTAGATACGATGACTAGCTAATAAAAGCACTCAGGGCTGCGTCACGAGCGCAGAAATGTCCCCCTGGTAGCAGTGTCGGCGGGCACAGTCAAGATCTAGGGAGTTAGTGGAGGAATGCACGGGCAGGAGTCGTCGAAGAAAGGGTGCGCGCAGAGTGACGACTAGCAACGGTCAGAGCTCAGGGCTCATAACCTGATGAAGTCTGAACCTGTGAAGGCAAGTCGCAACGACTAGCAGACGAGTGGACAACACGAGTCCTCAGTCAGTAGAGCAAAAGACTGATAGCATAGACACAAGTACCTAGCAGACGAGTGGACAACACGAGCTACAAAGTACTTGTAAGTAAAGCATAAGTAAGCATAGGTAGGCGAGTACTTACTCCTCAGTCAGTAGAGCAAAAGACTGAGGAGACGAGCCCAAGAGTCCCTCCTTATATACTGTGTCTGGAGTAGCATGAGTAAGCGACAGAAAGGAGAGCATAATGCTGTCTGAGTCAGAACGAGTAGGGATGACTCAGACGATGACTCAGGATGACGAAGATACGACAAATACGAGGTCACAAGGGCATGTCTAGTACAGCCCAGAGATATCTAGAAAGAACTAGAAAGGTCCGGAGCGTTGCAGAACGCACTGGAATGGACTGGAAACAAAGAGAAGCCAGGTAACCACATGGTTTCGTACAACGTACCCTAAAAGGAAAGGAAGAAGCATAGCCTAAGATCTAATCGTAAGAGGCTGTGCCCATAGCGCCTAATGCGCAACTAATGTCCATAGTCCATAGTAAGTTCAACAATGTGGTCGCGGCTTGCTTGTGATCTTCTCCTCACGCTGCATAGGATGTCGTCTATGCCTATAAAGAACAAGGCTCTCCGTCGCCTCTGAGAGTCCACCTGCCTTCGGGATACCCAACTCTCCCGCCCACGTTGCGCCGTCGCATGGATGTCTCCGTTGGCGGGGCGGTTGCCACCGGTCGGGTGTTCGGGACCTGACTGCCGAGGCCTTGGGTTTTCGGAGCCTGCCCTCGGGCAGCGGGATCTCCTCGCCTGCTCTCCCCACGACGCGTGAGAGTTCTGCGCCTGCCACGCCTGCCACGGCTCTTGCTGGCCTTACCCTTCACCCGCTGCTGCGGCGGGCGATGGGATGGCCGGTAGTCTAGGGCTGAACTTGCTTGCGGATGCAGCGGATGTGAATAAATAACTCCTCATGTGCTCCTTGTCCCTGTACTAAAAGAACACACGCTTTATGTCCAGTATATGGAGACGATCTCGTCTGGGTCCTCGATGGATGAGGACACCTATCTGGAGAATGGGGAGATCGCACCTGCTAACCAGCGGGCGTCACGCTCCAAGGCTGTGCAGACCGACCGCCCGATTCCTGGGCTCGTGGTTAGTCCTGAGGAGCTTACAAGGCAGCAGCTCGCCCTTGTAAGCCACCAGTTGGCCCATGACGAAGCCCGTGCCGGGCTGTATCTGTCCTTATCCTAAGGTGCAATACTACACTAGGCGGGCTCATGCGGGCCCTCTCGTCGACCCCATGACCCTGTGTGGCTATGCGCCTATGGAGATTGACGGACATCCCCTTGCCCGCGAACCTCTAGCGCATGCCCGTGTCGCTGGTGCGGACTCCGAAGCGTCTGACCACGATATGTACCACCCGCCGCCTCTTGATGAGATGGTTGTGACGATCCTCCGGGGCAACCGCGGATCCGCCACCGCTACACCGGGGAGGAGCATGACGGCATGAGGCTTGTCTCTGGGGAGCGGCGATACTACCATGATGTGCCGATCCGTAACTCGGCCTCGGTGAGTGCGGCGATGACTGGTGCCACTGCGGATGTCCCCAAGTCTATGTGATCCGGATGTTGTTCGGGATGCCTACCACCTCACCGGTGGTCATGCGGGGCCGCCTCAGCCAGCTGCCCTTCCCTTCCCCTCTGGCTCTCTCCAGTTTATGCCGATCCCGGCTGCTGGGGTGGCGCTGCTTCATCTTGATGATCCGGAGGCTCTGCTCAAGGGCCTGGCGGCTGAACGTGTCCATGTGATCTTCCGCAGCCCCAGTGCTCATGGTTCTCATCCGCATCTACAACGGCGGCGTCCCTCGTGCCCACAATGTCAAACAGCAGTCTGGACGCGCTAGCGGAGGCTATCACGACTATCACGAACGCAACGGACTTCATCATCGTTCCTCCGGCCCAGTCGTGGAAACCATGAACTCTCCCAACAGGACCAGCCCATGACCTGGCTGGTTCTCGGCTCGTCGCTGCGCATGTCCGCACCCTTGTGCGGCAACTCTTGTGGACCCTCCCACCGCATTTCCTTCCTCGCGCTGAACCGGGACCTCCGGTTTACGCGATTCATCGCCGCATTGGATACTATACCCACAATGTTGACCAGGGACGTTGAGAACTCCATCTGTCGCACCTTTGGCGGCCCCTCATCCTCCCCTAGTGTCC
Organism: Cerioporus squamosus; assembly: GCA_022592435.1. Lineage (NCBI taxonomy): Eukaryota > Fungi > Basidiomycota > Agaricomycetes > Polyporales > Polyporaceae > Cerioporus > Cerioporus squamosus. The sequence goes on from JABYQS010000736.1 coordinate 13,191, forward strand.
GCTCATTGGTTGCAAGCCACCCCCACATCGAACCTGAGCAGGTTGATCCAGCGGTCTCGGTGTCCTCAAGTCGCTGCGCGTTGCTGTCGTCACCTATCCGAATGGAAGTATCATCGCTAATGTATACTGTGACTCCCTACTCACTCCGTCGAAGTGTGGCGCACTTGGATTGCGTATGTCCACACCATTCCGTTTTGGAGTGACCTGAACCCCACCGGTGCTTTCCTTCGCCCTATTTGCTGCGCTGGCTGCTCCGGCGCGGATCATCCTACCTTCATGTGTCCGTACGCCCTTCTTGCCGGGTGGAATGGTCCCTCTCCTGGAGCTGCAACTATCGAGGCCCTATGGACCCCCTCAGGCGGCTGTCGTGTCGATGGTAGGGCGTGGCTCGCTGATGCGTGGCCTGCACCGTACCGTGGCGGAAACACTAGGGACGGCGCGACGTGGCCGTGGATTTACGTCCTCCTAGCTTGTACCCCCTGTTCTGTATCCCTGTTACGGCCTTTGTTGTGCGCTGATCTTAGAACTGTGTCTTGGTCCTTGCGGTCTAGGTGTCCCTCCCTAGACTCATATGCTATCCTGCCTACTTTGTGCATGCGGAGTACTGCTGCTTTTAGAACAAGCACGAGCGGTTGCTCCGATACGTTTCTGCTGTACCATGTATTGGGCTGCCTTTGAGCCCTGTGCTTGTGGAATGGAATAATGAGTTGCCTGCCTGCCAAGCAGGCTTCTCTCTGGTCTGGCGTCGTGTCTGCCGTGCGGCCGGTTGTCGCCTCGGTGCGTTAGGACGGTACCCTCATGCACTTAAATCCTATATCGCCACAACTTCAACACATACTATAAATACAATTCGGTCTAGTCCACTCGGTATTGGTAGGAACGCTGCGCTCAGCCTGATGGCCACAACGTCCTGCTACCAGCCTGTGGCTGAGGATGGCGGGGCCGATATCGGTGGTAGCGTGGCACGGAGTGTGCGGGATAGCGCTGCGCAGGCGTGACGCTATACCTGGGAGCCGTGCCTCCCTCTCTCTCCTCTGGTACCGTCTGGTGCTGGTTGATCGTCCGTTGCGCACCGGGGTGCGCTTAGAATTGCTTCGTTAAATATGAATGGTGCGACTACTCGGTCGCTCTCGGAAGGGCTCTCTGCGCCTCGCAGCATTGGATGCTGATAAATCAAGTACTTCGGCAACGCCGAATTGGAGTCTTAG
>JABYQS010000737.1:0-14389 GCA_022592435.1 Cerioporus squamosus
TTCGGACGCAGGCCGGGCAAGTCGTTCTCCGTGATGTACTCCGTCGCGCCCTTCTTCATCAGTCTGTTCATCCAACTGAACGTCCATTGGCTGAAGATGTTCGCAGTGAGGAGGGGGCTTTCGGCGTGGCCCTTCACGAAGTGTTCTGGTTCATCGGGTTCTGGACCAAGGCATTCAAGCGCGAAAGCGATGAATCCAAGCAGCACCACGGCAGCCCTGACAGCCACCACGACAAGCAGGCCATTCGGAGAGACTGTCAGCGCAGTCCGTGCCCAGACGAGTACAGCAAGCGCATATACAGGCCAGAAGAGTAGGAGGATTGCGGAAGACGTGCGAGACCGATAGTGGTTCAGGTAGGTGAGAAGTGGTGCAAGAAGAAGCGCGACAACTTCCAGGACATATGGGGGGAGGAACGCGACAGGTTTCCTAGTGGCAAGGATGTAGATTAGGTTTGCGCAGCTGGCGGCGCACGCGAGTGAAAGAAGCAGCTAAATGTTCGGTTTATGAGTTAATGTCCTCGCGTGCCTGCACTACAAGTACTGGAACGCACCAGCTTCCCTCTCAGCAACCATGTGCTTCTCCTGCATCTCTCATACACCTCGCGCCCACGATGTATCCAACAGGCAAAAACGGCCGAGACAACAAAGATGGCCAGGAGCGGGAGGAGGACAACGCTCTCTTCAAAGCATGATGTCAGATCGAACGGACGTATTCGAGAGACCGGTTCCCAGCCCTCGGGGTCGCCGCGGCAGGAGAGCGCAACGGACATGAATGGCGGTGGGAGAGGATGGCGACAGCGAGCACGTACGACAAGACAGCGATGGCGTACTCATACGCGCCCTTGAACCTTCTTCTACTTCGCCCGTCGAGCGGCTAGTACTGACAAACTATTGATAGAGTCTGACTAAACCCCGGAGACGTCATACATTTGCGCGGCTTGCTTTCTCCGGCCTAGTGTTGCCGCAAGCTAAGCCGCTTACCTTGCAAGCTGGCCAGCTTGTGATGGGCTTGCCGCGCAAGCTGCGACAAGCAAGCGCGCCAGCTCGGCTTGCTCGAATTGCCGTATTAGGAGGAGTCGGACGCCGGCAGTTCGAGGGGGGGAAGGAGGAACGATGACCGCCATGAGCAGGTTGTACTTTGTATTATAATGAAGGCTCGAGAGGATATGTAGGCCAGGATACAATAGAACTACTCATTTCTTAATAGATCCTCGAGTTCCTCGTACTTTCCAGCCTTCAGCAGCTCACGCACTGCAGTATCAGTAACCTTTCCCTCAATAGCGTAGTCCTTCTCATCCGCAACCAAGGACGATGTGAATGAGAGCCTATCCTGCTTATACGAGAACTTGAGCAGCTGGAGCTCCGAAAGCAGGTCCGGAGACATCTTGGTGCGGCGTTGGGTGATCGTCTCCTTGCTCGAGGAGAACACCTCCTCACAAGGGACAGAAGATGCCTGAGCTGGAAGAACGTCGAGAGCAACCGAGAATAGGAGGGGATAGACCTTCTCATGACACTAAGAGACAAGATTCAGCTACGTAGTTGACGTGATAGAAGCGTTGAATGCCATACCTCCCAATGGAAGACGAGATCGAGGTCTTGCCCCTCGTCCGAGTCCATGTCAATTGTACCTTGATCGATATACCGCTGGAGCTCATGCTCGGCGGTCATGCGGTCCGAACGTCGCGCAGCTTCTTCGCGCTTCTGGATCTCATCGGGAGAGAGCGGCGAGGGAGGTGTCAAGTTGACAGGAGTAGAAGTCTGTGCTCCTCAGCTCAAGCCTCCCTTCGTACTTTCATACAACAGCGTACATTGCCCTCAAAAATGTCGCACATTGAACCATACTCGCTTCCAACTCGGCCTCCAGCCAAAGAGAGTGCGGCGGGCATCGAGGGCGGGCTTGGGGCGGGAGGCGGGGCTGCTGCCGGTGGAGACGCTAATAGGCGAGCTAGTAGGCGAGCCCCAATGAAACATCGAACAATTTCAAGGCCAAATAGATACTTTGAAGGTAGCAAGTGAGTCTACATTGTGCGAGCGAGGTGGTTTGTGAACAGATACGGTGGACGAGCGAATCTATGCGGGCTATGACGTCGGGATGCCTGCTTTCGGCGAGACGATTGTTCAGCCAATGGGATTCGTGGGATAATATGAGTCAGCAACTGGCAAGCTGCCCAAATGCGTCCAAGTTTTGATAAGTTCGCCGTGAGAACCAGTCGGACCAAGTAAGTTCCAAGCTGGCTTGCAGCTGGCGGCAACACTACTAGTGTTGCCGCAAGCTAAGCCGCTTACCTTGCAAGCTGGCCAGCTTGTGATGGGCTTGCCGCGCAAGCTGCGACAAGCAAGCGCGCCAGCTCGGCTTGCTCGAATTGCCGTATTAGGAGGAGTCGGACGCCGGCAGTTCGAGGGGGGGAAGGAGGAACGATGACCGCCATGAGCAGGTTGTACTTTGTATTATAATGAAGGCTCGAGAGGATATGTAGGCCAGGATACAATAGAACTACTCATTTCTTAATAGATCCTCGAGTTCCTCGTACTTTCCAGCCTTCAGCAGCTCACGCACTGCAGTATCAGTAACCTTTCCCTCAATAGCGTAGTCCTTCTCATCCGCAACCAAGGACGATGTGAATGAGAGCCTATCCTGCTTATACGAGAACTTGAGCAGCTGGAGCTCCGAAAGCAGGTCCGGAGACATCTTGGTGCGGCGTTGGGTGATCGTCTCCTTGCTCGAGGAGAACACCTCCTCACAAGGGACAGAAGATGCCTGAGCTGGAAGAACGTCGAGAGCAACCGAGAATAGGAGGGGATAGACCTTCTCATGACACTAAGAGACAAGATTCAGCTACGTAGTTGACGTGATAGAAGCGTTGAATGCCATACCTCCCAATGGAAGACGAGATCGAGGTCTTGCCCCTCGTCCGAGTCCATGTCAATTGTACCTTGATCGATATACCGCTGGAGCTCATGCTCGGCGGTCATGCGGTCCGAACGTCGCGCAGCTTCTTCGCGCTTCTGGATCTCATCGGGAGAGAGCGGCGAGGGAGGTGTCAAGTTGACAGGAGTAGAAGTCTGTGCTCCTCAGCTCAAGCCTCCCTTCGTACTTTCATACAACAGCGTACATTGCCCTCAAAAATGTCGCACATCGAACCATACTCGCTTCCAACTCGGCCTCCAGCCAAAGAGAGTGCGGCGGGCATCGAGGGCGGGCTTGGGGCGGGAGGCGGGGCTGCTGCCGGTGGAGACGCTAATAGGCGAGCTAGTAGGCGAGCCCCAATGAAACATCGAACAATTTCAAGGCCAAATAGATACTTTGAAGGTAGCAAGTGAGTCTACATTGTGCGAGCGAGGTGGTTTGTGAACAGATACGGTGGACGAGCGAATCTATGCGGGCTATGACGTCGGGATGCCTGCTTTCGGCGAGACGATTGTTCAGCCAATGGGATTCGTGGGATAATATGAGTCAGCAACTGGCAAGCTGCCCAAATGCGTCCAAGTTTTGATAAGTTCGCCGTGAGAACCAGTCGGACCAAGTAAGTTCCAAGCTGGCTTGCAGCTGGCGGCAACACTACGAGTCCGGCCGGACGTGAACGGTTAACGTTAACTTCGAAGTTGAAACGTTCAAGCTTGCAAGTTTTTCGTTGTCTCCCCTAGGCAGCCCACGATCCGACAAGTCATATATGTGAAGTTTGTGTGTTATCGAGCTCCCTATTCAACTCAACTTCAACTCATCTGGTCCCCGAGCACACCGCGTACACAATCGCTAGTGTCTTCAGTGAAGTCTTCAGACGAACTCCGAGTCAAACCTTCAGACTAAGAGCACCTACGGTTCCCCTGCTGAAGGGCATTCTTCAGCAGCCTGCGACTGTGCCGTTCTTGCGAGGTCGCGGAGCCTCAGATCCCCCTGGTGCGTCTGGTGCGTCGAGACCGGTGCGACGGTACTCCGCGAGGAAGTCTTCGTAGGTCTGAATCTGCAGTCGATGCGGTCGGTGCAGTCACCATGTTTTGTCCGAGACTTGCTTCCGGCCATCGCAGTGCACTGTACAAGTGCATATAACCATCGTTGGGGAGGGCAGACAAGCGAGAGCGAGGCGGTATTGGATGAAGGTCGCGGCATGGGGCGACTTTCAGCAAACACGGTCAGGATCCCACTCTCTCCTTTACTAGTTCGATAGCTCGCCGCTCGTGCCAGATTCCGGCAGACCTTGCCAGAGCAACTTACCACGATCCGTGTCACGTTGCGCGACTCGCGTTCTCCAGCCAGACGTTCGGGTCTTGTCCAAAAATCCCACTAGCTCGTTACTGCTATGTTGCAAGCAGATGCACTCGAATACAAGAGGGTAGAGTCCGATCAGAGGGAGGGGATTTTCAGACCTTCAATCCTCAGAACAGCAACTTTGGAGGATGCCGGCGCGTTCCAATCGCGTGAACACACAGTACAACTAGCCGGGCGCAACATGATTTGAAGCTACAAAGCAAGACAATCAGAATGGAGCGAAAGCGCAGGAAGACTAGGCTGGGTAAAGTCAGGATGCGTGAGGAAGACCGGGAACGTCGCCTAGTAGGTGCGTCGCCGACATCGTCATATGCACACGCTCGACTGAGATTCCTCGTTGCAGCCAGACCGCTTGCATACTTCTTCGCGCAACCTAAGACAGGTACCGGCGATCCCATGAACCGCGGGTTCGTCTGTGATCCTCGAGACCTTGCCTGCGCGGACCAACTCGCTGAAGTCGTTCCAGATACCGATGGCAGCACAGTCGGCGACCGCCTCTCCGACTTCGTTCTCCGACGCGAGCGACGTCCAAACATCGAGTCCAGACTGACTGAGAGAATTGATGAGTATTTGGAGTTCAGCCACAATCGAGTCGGGGCGGCGGGCGGGCGGCAACGAGTCGTGCGTGCGTTCGCTGGTATCGGTTGGATGGCGAGGCGATTTGTGTAGAGAGGAAGGCGCGTCGATGTCGGACGCCTTCGTATTCAGGCATCCGATAGAATCAGCAGGGACGAGGGTGTCGATTGAAGAAGAGCAGGAGAGGACGCTTGCGGAAGAGGAAGAGATGATGGTGTTCGTTGAACTGGAAGAAGACAGGGGTTGTACGGCTGCCCGCGGTGGTGCCGTGGGGGGCAACCAGACTGAACGATAGATGAAGTTCGCCATGAGGTAGATTCCGTACACGCCATACAGTGCGAGATGGATGAAGACTAAGAGGAAGTGCAGGCATGCCGAAACAGCTGACACGACGCACACGGCCACGAGGACGATGTCAAAGACGGTGCGAGAGTAGGAGGCGTTGGGATCTTCGAGAGCTTGTCCATCTGTCAAGTCGGATCTGGAGGCTAGGTACCGGAATAGGCTGGGGATGCAGAGAAGCGACATGATGCGGAAGAGCTTGACACTAGTGAGGGACCACTCAGAGCAGCCAACCTGCGCTGTGGTAAACAGAGACAGCTCTGGCAGTAAGTACTAGTATGATTTGAAGTTCTGAACACCTCACAGGGGAGGCTCACTTTCGCTGCCGAGTAGTGCGCAGGCTGGCCCGACGAATTGAGATTGTGACGCGATTTTCTCTTGTCGCGTCGCGTCGCGTCACCTTGCACGGGACCGTGTCTCATTAGCGCTTAGCCGTGATTGTCCGCGGCCGAAGACTCTGCCTCCAAGCTGCTTACGTTCAGTACAAGAAACATTTTGACCCCTGGCTGCTCGCTTGCTCGTGTGCAGATGTGGGATAGTATTGATCATGATTGCAGGACAAGAGCAGCAATGATTTATGAGGTGTGTCTCGGCGTATACGGCAGCGGCCTCGTGTGTGCCAGATGTCGAGTCAACAGTGACCCGCTGATGCTTTTGTTCGACTGGTATGGCAGCGTATCTGCTTGCATGTTCGTCAGTGCTGCTTCCTCGCGGTCAAACTTAAGCGAACCATGTTGAATTTAGAACCAACTTCAAGCTTGACCATCGACCACCTTCCCCTGACCACGACTATGTCCCCGCATCCGCTCTGCGAAGCACGCATCGATGATCACCGTCGGCCGGACGATGCATCCCATGCTGTCGCCACAAACGTCCTTCCACAGTCTGAGTCCATCGCCAACCAGAAGGCCACTGCAGGCGACAGCGCTCCAGCTATCTTCGTACTCGATCCTGCACTCTTCAACGTCGAGAACGCACTCCAGCTACGGGATGAGCAGGATGCGGCGGTCAAGACGACAGACGTGGGGGACCAAGCGAAGGCTATCGTTCTGGACGAGTCACCCTCGTCCACTCCTAGCCAGTTGGCCGACGACCTCTCGCGACTGTGTCTCTCGCCAGAAACGACGACGAGATTCGAAGTTGGCCACCGCAACACGCAGACAGACGAGGAATCCTGTCCAGCAGTGCCGCCGGGCCTGAACACGGGAGAAACCACCACCACCACCGGCACACATCATGTTCCTATCCTCAACCAGATAGACATTGCGGAGTCGGATGCGCTCCAAGTGGATCCGGACATAGCTCAGGCCGGAGGAGAAGACCTGGGACTTTACTCCGTAGCTAGCTTGTCTCCGTTGGATGCCTACATCCCCGACAATCGTTTGCCTGAAGAACTACTTGTGCATGACCTGCACAACATCACTGGCCGGTGTCCCGACCCACGCACACCCGTGCGATACGTCCGCGCGAAGCCTGGTACGGAAGGCTCGAATCAGTTCGCAGCCAGTGCAGGGGCAGAGCAGAGGGTTCTGCCCAGGGTCGCTCACCTCTATCTTGCTGAGGACAACCGTCTCGGGGAAGGCCACCATTCGATGGTCTTCCGTGCACCGTTCACCGTGCATCTGGATAGTGCTTCCGACACGGCAAGTCGAGTGACAGTTGCCGTGAAGACAACAAGTGCTGAATGCGGGGCGCACTACATGTTGCATCAAGAGGCAGCGATGTACACTTCGTTCCCTAGAAGTCTCATGGACGAGAACTGCCTGCAGTCTACCGCATCTGCTTTGGAAGCAGCTGTAGACAACAATGCAGCACGTTCAGAGCTCCCAGCTGGCGAAGATGCTCCTGTCGAGCAGGTTCAGCTCATCACGGGAAAGACGAAGGAGATGGAGATTCGAGTTCTACCTCCCATTGTGCCGAAGTTCTACGGGTACTACCTGCCCGTTGACGACGACGGCAATCTGGTATGCCGCACGCACATCAAATGCAAAGAAGACGGGACGTGTGATGTTGCCTGGCCTACACGACTTCTCCTCGTAGAAGAGTGTGGTGTCCCAGTCGATCCCTGGGACTTCGCGTACGATCAGAGGTAAGCGTAGGCTCACCTTGACTCTTGCGGTATCGGCTAATCAGTCTCTCCTTCATAGGCTCGAATGCTTCTCGCTCTTTCGACGGCTGCACGAGGCGGGATTCGTCCAGTACTCACCATACAGGCGAAACATGCTGGTACAGCCCGGTCCGTTGTCGGCTCCCCGAAGGGAACGCAGCTTCGCTGCACCGAGTTTCCGCATCATAGACTTTGGCCGGGGAGAGAACAAACGGATCGAGAGGGAGGTCGGCGATGCAAGACGATTCTCGCGATGGGTAGCGCATGACGAGAAGTGGGCCAAGAGCTCACTAAACTTGCTTTGATCCTGAACGACACTCAAACTTGTTCGCTCCTCTTGTGTACCTATGTCGCATGCATATATCCGACCAGAGTCGAGGTGTGCACGTCTCAGAGCGGCAGCCTGTATCAGATGCTATGCAGCGGCACTAACACCCTGGCGCGAGTACTGTACGCACCTCTTGTGACATCATCTCATTTCGTTTGAAACATGTTCAGGCTATACTTGAGTAGAGCAAAGTCTAGATCTATGCCATTGACGATGCTGTAACGGGTCGTTGGAACTCGAGAACCTACAGTAATCTAGGTGCGACCGGAACACGACTCTGCTGGACGCCACAACTAGGTCCTGCCACAGAGACTCTGGCGGGAAGACGAAGCCCGACATGCCACTCTGAGGAGCGGCGGAGGGGTTGGACGCATTGTGCGAGTCAATCCATCCTGGGTTGTAAGGTGACAGAGCGTAGACCATGCGCGAATGGCCCGAGTGGTTTGGTGAAATACGCATCGTCTATCACTCTCCGTCCGGGCGGTCGTCGTCATCGGGGTTCAACTCCATTGCCACCGTCATGAACCTGAACACCATGTATTAGCCATTAGTCAACGAAATCGTTGGTGGGCACTCACTGGGCGGCATGGGAGGCCGAGAGTACGCGCATTGCATCGAGATTGGTCCTCATCAGTTCGCAGAGATCGGCAGTCTGTCCGATGGCGCGCGAGAGCCTGGCGAGACTGTGGCCAAGCTGCATGTAGTTGCGGTCCTTTGCCTGAGTAGCGTTGGCGGGCTGAGCCTGCATATTGTCGGCAGAGGCGGTGGTAGTTGGAATGAAGGAGGTGTGCGCAGTATACCATGGCTTACAACGGCGAGCCAGCTCAGTCCACCCGGCTCGGGCCATGTCGGCGCTTCATAAGCAGGATAAGACCACGGTCACGTGCTGGCGCGATCGAGATCTGCATCGGAGATGTGGCCTGCTCAAAATCTCGGGTTGGACGAGACTGCGTCGGACGGACTCCACGCCCAACCCTGCTCCTCTCGTGCGCTCTCGGCCCCCCGCTCGTCTCCTTCCTCGACGACGACGACGACGACCGAGACGACAGCCCTTCCCGCCATGAACGCTACGTTCCTCGACGCCGCGCAGCTCCGCTACCTCTCCACCCACACTCCGTTCTACTACAGTCCGGAGTCCGCCCTCGTGCCATGGCTCGCGGACAATATCCTCGCGCTCGCGGCGCCCATCATTGCATACTGGGTCCTCAGCCTCGTCTTCCATATGTTCGACATGTCGGATTGGAAGTGGCTGGACAAATACCGCATCCATGAGAGCAAGGAGGTCAAGTCTCGCAACTTGGTCACGCGCACCGACGTCGTGATAGCGGTCGTCTTCCAGCACGTCGTGCAGACTGCGATAGGGTACCTCTGGGTCGAAGACAAGCCCGCTGGTGCACAGATTGACCATGTCGCCAATATGGTGCAGATGGCTCCATTCCTGGAGAGGATAGCCACCTTGGCCCTGGGCAAGGAGACGGGTGCGCAGCTGCTCGCCAGCAGAGGGGCAGAAGGGCTGTACACCGTCTATTGGTGGGCGATACCGGTTCCGAAGTTCCTGTTGGGAATGTGCGTCTTTCCTCTCCTATCGTCAGGAACATTCTGACACTACTGCGTCCGGTAGGTTCATCATCGACACTTGGCAGTACTTCCTGCACCGGGCGATGCACACGAACACCTATTTGTACAAGAAGTTCCACTCCTGGCATCACAGGCTCTACGTGCCGTACGCCTTCGGCGCGCTGTACAATCATCCCGTTGAGGGCTTCTTGCTTGACACCTGCGGTGCCGGGATTGCCGAGTGGGTCGCGCACATGAGCACTCGCGAGGCTACGCTGCTCTTCATCGTCTCGACACTCAAGACCGTCGACGACCACTGCGGCTATAGGCTGCCGTTGGACCCTCTGCAGATGTTCAGCCCGAACAACGCAGACTACCATGACATTCACCACCAGGTACGTCTTGCTTACTCGGAGACGTCCGAAGAAAAGGATGAACTTAATCGCTCATCGTCTATTCTGACAGGTGATTGGGATCAAGTCCAACTTCTCCCAGCCGTTCTTCATCCACTGGGATGCCATCCTGGGCACCCGGATGACGAGGAAAGATATCGAGCTCCGCCGGTCGAAGCAGCAGAAGCAGAAGGCGCAGTAGACATAGGGTTTGTTGTACAGATATGCCGCCGGTTCATTGGATTGCAGGATACCTTGGTTACTTCATACTGTAGATGCTTGTTAATTGTACTTCTCGCGTCACCCCCGTCCGCCTTGCAGCTTGTTTTGCGCTCAGGTTCGGCGACTGTCACACGACCACTTTGTAGAACGACGTAATGATAAGAGACGAGTCGAGCGCATGACATCCAAGCAATGTGAGGTATGAACACGAACTACCAACTGGCAAGAGCCTCCTTGGTAAGTGGTACGCTCTCCATCTCGTGTTCGTACTCGACCTCCACTCTCGGCCCACCTGAGAAGTCCGTCAGTGACGATGTCGGAGTGCAACATACGCTTATACTCACGTCTTGCCTTCTTCTCTGGTCCTTTGCGTGGTGGCTTCTCCGGTTTTGATGGTGCTTTCCGCTTGCCGAGAGGGGCTTTCTTCGAGCCTTCATCCTCTCCACTTCCCTCCTCATTGTCATCGTCCTCGTCATCCTCATCATCCTCTGCAGATGACTGAAGGTCCAAGGTGAGAAGAACACCGTCTGTGGAAGAATACGAAGAACACTCACCATAGCATCCTCCAAGTCGCTCAATCCATCTTCCTCCCCGCTCATATCGCTCACAAACTCCCGCTCGCCCCACCCCTCGTCCTCTTCCTCAAGCTCCTCCTCGTCCTCCTCGTCAGTCTCGTCGTCCACCATATCAAGCGCCTTGCCCTTGCCCTTGTCGCCCTCCTTCTCTCCTCGCTCGCGGTCCAGCACTGCCTGCCAAACCGCCTCGTTGACGTTCAGCGGCATGTCTCCGTAGGCCTTGGACTTGAGTCGCTCGATGAGCTCCGCCTCAATTGACCGCTCCAGCCTGGCGGCGGAGAGGGCTTTGCGTTCACGCACGGCTTCCCGGCGGTCGAGCTTTTTCTTCACCCCAATGAGCTTTGGTCTGGATATGCCGAGTGAGCCATGAGCGACTGTACATGGGCCAAGGAGGGAAGAAGAAGAGACGGAGACGTACTGTTGTCGGAGGGCAAGGCGCCGCATTTTGATGAGGTACTGGGTGATTTTGGTGACGCGCTGCTTGCACTTGTGGATGGTGAAGTTGGGCCAGTGGATGAGCTCCTTGTCGATCTGCCAGGCACGATTTGTTGAGCGAACCGGCGGACAGTACGGGGAAGGGATGGGCGTACCTGCTCTAGGGCTTTCGTGTAGTTGTTTGAGAGCTTTATGCGCTCCCACATGTGTGCGGGTGAGTGCGCACGCTCGATCGTCTTGACGTAGAGGTATAGGACGCCTTCGCAACTGCATTCGACATAGGAAGTTGGAAGGCAGCGAAACGCATGGACTCACCCTCCTTTTCCCGCACTGTCGCATACCTCGAGTTCGCCAGAGGACAACTTTGCCTATTGCAGAGTCCGGTTACATTGTATTCGTTACGACAGAAGTTCTGCGTCGCAGTCCTGGACGGTGCGGATCGAGCGTGGTTAGCGAGAAGGTACTCAGAACTCAGAAGTGCAGGAACAGCACGTACTTGACTTTATAGGAGCAGAACTGGGTATTGATGACAGACCAAATCACGTCGTCGCTCTGCATGATGCCCAATGTTCACCTGAAGGCTGCCAGGGGGTCTAGTGGGAGGAGGCGGAGGACTGAGCTTGACTTGCAGCTCGAAGTCGCAGACGGCTGAAGCTCCCGCCAGAAAATCTGGTATGTCGCTTCTGATTGGCTGTGTTAGGGTTCTCACGGTGCCGTGCTATGGGCGCTTCTCGCTCACTTGGCGAACGCGATGGTGTCATAGCCATACATCGTGCTCTCTCAACTACTACGACTTGCTTGCCCAAATCCCTGCCTACTACTTGCCAACTCATTCGTTCCCTGCACTTACTCTCCTTGTTTACCTGGTGCCAACATGATACGCTCTTTCATAACCGGTGCTGCTTCCTCCTTCCGGCCCGCAAGCATCTCTCCAGCCCCTTCCTTGGTCGCACGAGTCATCCCGACTCGCAAGCGGGAATTCCGAGCCACACCTCGCCGACTAGACTTCCACTTTGATACGCACCACTTTGTGCAAAGACTAGAACGCGAAGGTCTCAATCGCGCACAGGCCGAGGGTATCATGTCCGCACTTGCCGAGGTCATAGATGAGAGCATACGGAATATGACGAGCAATATGGTTACCAAGGCCGATCAGGAGAAGGTTAGTCGCCTCAGCTCAGGGTGACAGTATTCATGGAGCCTGGAGTGGTTCCAAGAGAGCAAACGAGCCAGAGTGCTCCGATATAGAGCATAATGGCCCCCTTCGGTGTACAACACCCAATGCCTCCGAGGCGAGTCTGAGAAGAATTGCGGAGTTTCGCCACTGTACCTCCTCGCTTCTCTTGCATGTCGGCATAGTAATCCTATCCTTGTGTGCTGACTTCTTTATGGCGTACAGCACCATTACACACAGCAAGTCGACTTCGCGCAGCTCAAGTCCGAGTTGCAGCTCATGGAGAAGAACGAACTAGCGATGATCAAGGCAGAGAACGATCGACTCGTGACGGACATCGAGAAGCTCAAGCAGCGATTGCGCGAGGAAATCACGCGCACGCAGGCGGGCGTGAGGCTTGACCTCAACCTTGAGAAGGGGCGCATGCGCGAGGAGACGAGCAAGCAGGAGCTCAAGATCAAGGAAGTCGACACGCGCATAGAGCAGGAGATCGCCGCATTGCGGACATCGATCCAGGTCTCGAAGGTACGTATCTTCAGTCGATATTCGGCCCTCTGCTCGGTTGACACGGAGCGACGCACACAGGCGACGACCTTGCAATATCTCGTCGGTTTCGGTGTGTCTTATGGGTACCTCTGACGTCCCTCTTCTCGTCTAACCTTGCGTATCACAGTCACCGGCTGTTCAGCGCTGCTCATGGCCTATATGCGCTTCCGATACTAGCAGGAGCATTCTTCGGTCCTGGGTTTCCGACGCGTCGCAACGCCGCGCGTATCCAGATGGACGGGCTTCCCTTCGCAAGGAACGGCGCTATAGTCATGATTATGCAAACGGACAAACAACCATAGGACACCTACCTGAGGTGTGCCGTAATACCTGTAAGTGCTTCTCCGTCTTCTCACACAAGAGGTCGCGTCGGTAACATGGTACCATCCAGATCTATGTATTGATATACTTGTACTCTGTAACCCTATTGCACCTCAACAATCTAATCATCTAACGGCGGCAGGGGGTCACTCGTAACCGGTTCTCCTAGAGCTACACGCCGGAACTTCTCGTATGCCCGGTCCAGGTCGTCGTTCACTATGACAATGTCGTGCGCACCCTCCTTTGCATATTCAATCTCCTTCAGGGCGGTGGCGAGGCGCTTCGCCACAGCCGCCTCCGTCTCCGTGCCGCGTCCTTGGAGGCGCTGACGCAGCTCAGCCAAGGAAGGCGGCGAGACGAAAAGGTAGACGGGGTTCAGGTTGTTGCCTTAATCTGGCGGACGCCCTGGAACGGGTGTTTGGACGGCGGGGAAGAGGGAGAACAGGCTTCTGTCATGGTAACATACCTGCGCCTCGATATCCAGAAGACACCTCCTGCCTGACTTCTCGATCTCGCGGACGGCCATGAAACTGGTCCCGTAGAAGTTGCCGGAGAACTGGGCATGCTCGATGAACGCGCCCTCGGCGATGAGCTGCTTGAACTTGTCTTGGGGCACGAAGTGGTAGTCCTTGCCGTCGACCTCGCCCGCCCGAGGTGGACGCGTCGTGTCTGTCAGCGATGAAACACGGGGTCGGGCTGTCAGCGGAAGTGGAACGAGGTGCAAATAGCTGCTAGCTACGCACGAGAGACGCTGAAGCCAAACTTGTCCGGGTAGTCGGCGAACAGGCGTTTGAGGAGCGTGCTCTTGCCCACGCCGGATGGACCTGATATCACGAGAGGCCGGAGGAAGTCCGCGGCGGGCGACATGGCGGAGGCGAGGGAGGACAAGGCGACGGACAGGACGGGGAAGGCTTGGACGGAGTGGAAGAAAGAAGACGAGACAATGCGGAACATTTTGGCCAGAATAATGCAAGCACCGGAAGGCAACGGTAGGTTGCCATAGTATTACATAATAGGCACGACGACAGCGCCTGCAGTCGACATGTCGGGCTAGCGGAGGCGCCCGGAGTGATCGCCTGGGAGGACGACGGACTGAGGCCTGTTTCGCCCTCATCCTTGCTCTTCTTCTCCCCCGTCTGGGCTGCCCTCCCGCCCTCCCCGCAGTCCACCCCCGCGCCGCCCTTCCTATCCTTCCTTTCGTTCTCTCTCTTCGTCTCGCCCCCTTCTGAACACCCTCGTCTCTTATCGGTTCACGACAACCATGGGCGCTGTCTGCTGTCGACCCCAGGTACACCGTCCCTATACCACCGTGTCGCCCATTTACCAAACCCCTCGCCATCCTACAGCCTATAGACTTCGATGGGGATGTGAATCTCTTCCATTTCCTACTACTCCGGTGCGTAGGGAAGGGAGCGTTCGGCAAGGTGCGTTTTTCCTTCCTCCTCCCGCCCCGTTTCCTGCTTGACAGACCGCCATGTCCTGCGCAGGTCCGCGTCGTCCAGCACAAGCAGACGCGTGAGCTTTACGCGCTCAGTACATTAACAAGGC
>JABYQS010000738.1:0-14386 GCA_022592435.1 Cerioporus squamosus
TGACTGGTCGTGTACTTAGCTCACCCGTCCTCGACTCCTTCGCCGCGTAAGTTCCAGTGCTCTCGCACCACTGCTCCGGTTTACTCACTGTCACTCGATGTCTAGCGCGATGTTTAGACGATCGGCGCAGCCGACCTCGCCGTGTACAGCAGCTGTGGTGAGTCCAGTCGACGTGTCGTGCGTGTTCTCCAGAGCGAAGCAGCAGCGTGCGAGAAAGCGGGACCAGGATGAAGAGAGCGAGTTCGCACCTATGCGTACCAGTACGTACTTCGGCGTGTCGTTACGCCCGACTGCGAGCCGGCCCCACAAATGCGGCATGCCGACGACCGCACGCGTCGAGCTTGTTCCCGTCGTACGAGGAAGGCCTGTGGAGCTCCGGGGTGTCCTGCGGTAGTGCGCGTGTGCGTGTGTGTCCGTAGGTACCGGCTGCGATCAGATTCGAAGGGAAAGAGGGTGGCGGTCGTCCGTCCGAACGTTGATGAGAACGCGTCCTTGGTGGTATTTGAGAACCAGTCCCGTTCGGCGCGCGGCTGGTACCGTCCGATAGCAATTGCTCGGCGCAATCTTGGGTGCGTGTGAGCACGTGGTAGCATGACTGTACGTTGATATGTTTGCAAAATACTCACCTGGAACGGACGAACGTCTACATGGTGCCTTGTAGGCACCATTTTCGCTACTCTCAGGCTATCGCGTGGGTGCTTCAAGGGTTACCGAGGGCGTAGCAATGGTCGTCCGGGCTGCGTGCCCTGGCGACGAGTTGTTGGGTATGGGCGCATATGGTGACCGAGATGGCTTTGTTCGCGAAGTACTCACCTCGGGTAGACGAAAGTCTACGTGCTGCCCTGTAGGCGCCATCGCCGCTGGACTTAACCTATCTCGTGCGTATTCCAAGGGCTGCCGAGGGCGTACGAAGGTCTTCCGGGCTGCGTGAGTGCCAATGCCCTGTCGAGGAGTGTGTCGGTATGGGCGCATATGGTAGTAACCGAGACGGCTTTGCTCGATTGCTATGCAGCCAAAGTCCAGCAGAGCAGCCAGTATCGTCTATGCAGTACAGCGCAGACGAGGGTTCACAGGGGGCGGATTGACACTTGCCATGGAAAGAGCGCGAATGTGGGACACTCACCGAAAACGCACGCGAAGCTCCTTAGACCGGACGATGCGGAGAGGCGATGGGAGGCGGACGACGGAGAAGCGTGCTTGAAAGATGCGGAAGGGCGCGGCTTTGAGGCGTCGAACGCGTGCCAGAGGGAGCTGCGGGGTGTCGCGAGAAGGGAGGCAGGAGAGAGCGCGGTGGGACACGACCGAGAGGCGCAAGCGAGAACGGAGGCAGCGGGGTTGGGAAGAGAGCGCGACGGCGGGAAACACGACCAAGCACAGAGGAGCGACAGACGAGGGCGGCGGGCGACAGCTTGAGAGTCTCTAGATGAGGGGGAGTGGACGCAGCTGGGAGACGCGTCCAGTCGCGAACACGATCGCGCCGTGGAGCGATCCGTCGCCCGGTCCGTCGACGCGACGCGCTGGCGCTTGCGAACATGTCGCGCTTGCCCCGGAAAGGGTATGTTTGTCGACTCGTCCACTCCTGGGATCTGAGCCAAGATCCAACTCTGTCCTCGATCGCCTCTCGTCCGTCAATGAGAAGACGCGAGAGCCTGCGGGGCCAGCACGCGCCTTCTCCGTAGCCATCGCGACTCCCCGTCCCTTGTATTCCCTTTCTCGTCGCACCAAACCCCGTCCCGCACGCCAGTCCGCTGGGTCACCCAAGCAGCGACTATCGTGACGCTATCCTCGAAGATCTGCGTCCTTTGTGCTCAGAACCCCCGCTGCGTAATTTTCACGTACACTCCTCCGTCGACAACGCTCGGCCCACATGCGCGCGTACACTCGCCTCAGGCTAGTCCTTCTGATGTGCTCCTCTGCCCGCGACACGTTTGATGGTATCGGGGCAGCCTTGTCTTCGTTCTCACCAGCTGCAGGAGAGCGGGCCCTACGAGGTGAGTTGCGTCCCGGTGGCCCACATTTCTGACTAGGACCGCACCACATGAGCGGCCGTGAAACGCGATCGAACAGCAGCTCCAGAGGACGCTTGTTCCGGGAAGTGGGCCACGACTGCATGAGACGCAGTGTATCCACACACAGGACAGTCGCCTCCTTCAACGCACAGCGTGGGTACGCATCAGCTCCTTGTACTGGGATGACTTCACCAGGATGGCAAGTTGCACACCTTCGCTTCCCAAGGGTCATCTTGTATTCGCTGATAGCTCTCCACTCGCAGCCCCGAGCCCGTTCCATGCGCTGCCACCCTGCAGCCGCTGCCAGCATCACAGCCGGCACTTGCTTCTTCTAGCTTGACTCCTCGAGACTCAGGCCGCCGCTGCGCCGAGACACATAGTACGGTAACGTACCGCCCCTCCGACTCCCGAGGTCTGGAGTCAGGACGCACATCCGACGTCAGCGCTGCCTGAACATCATTCTGCAGAACGTCCTTCATTCTCGCCCTTGCACAGGTTCAGGTTCGCACCAGTCTATGCCGCATCCGGCATGGTCGCCTCCGGCTCCGCCACAGTGTTGAAGTAACGCCCGAGCAGCAAATTCCCGGAGGTAAATCTGCAGCGGCGGGAAATTCATACCACGGGAGGCACGTACATATTGTCCTTCATTATCGGCCTAGGCAGAACGCTCTTCCGTCCCCGTGGCTCAGCCTGTCCTCGGTGCGGAGTATCCGCAGCTCCCGGCCTCGAGGTTACCGTTCGCGTTGGCCATCTACAGTGGGGTTAGGTCGTGTATCGATGGCTCGTTGCCAATCTCTCCGCACACAGCACACAGTACGAGTACGCTCAGGCTCGACGTCCCGAGTTCCGGAGGAGCACCAAGAACGCGTGGCCGACCTGGATCACAGCGGGCCAGGTTCGCACTTCGCTTCGACTGGAGCGATCCGCTGGACTGTTCGGGCGCCCGAGCGGCTCCGCGGGTGAAACGAACTGTTGCGTGCTGGGGAGCAGGGACAGGGACGGAGGTGAGCTTCTAGCGTTCTGGCCGGTTTTCGCGTGCATGCTCGTGCAGGGCGGATGTCTCCAACGGAGCCTCACGACAGATAACCAGAGCTCCGTTCTTACGGTCGGGTCGCGACGTCTGCTGCGGGGCCGTTCGACAATCCGCGGTGAGCTCTGATCATGTCTCCCTTCGTAAGCTCGGTGTGGTTGCATGACTTGACGCATCTGCGGCGGACCGACCGCTCTCAGTCTCCTCCATCCCATATGGGGACCATAACCATGAACTCTCACCGTAGTCACTACCGTACCCAAGCCTCGACGCCCACGCAGCTGCACCCCGGGCCACCGCGGGCCCCCTACGAGGTGCGTTTCCGCTGATCTGCTCAAGAATGATCATCCACCCGTCCGCTGACCGCCGCTCAAGTCTCGCAAACGAGCTCATCCCCTCGCGAATCACACACGGCCTGCACTTGGTCGACCTTGAGGGTTCGGCTCGCCGGGAGGTGCACACACATGCGCCCACAACGGAGTCCGTGCTCGGCGCCGGCACTCGCACTCGTTAGCCGCGTTGGACTGGCTGCATGCCGTCGGGGATCTGCAGCATCGTAGTGTCTCGCAGGTTCCTTCAGGCGGCGCAGTCGGACTCGCTTGCTGGGCGCCGTGCGTGTGTGATGAAATATATCTTGTATGACCTTGTCTGTGTACGCGAGACTAACGTGCTAGGAACGTCCGCAGAGAGAGAGGAAGATAGGGTGTTCTGAGGCTGTATAGAGCACAGAGAGTCTCCTCCTTCATGGTGTGGCTTGCTCACACCTGGGATCTCCGAAATCAAAGGCGTACCGGCTGCACAGGCTCATGTAGAGCAACCTGTAGATGGTGAAGGGAGTCCGTTTGACTGCAATATTGTATAGCAGTACATGCTACTAGTTCTCGTCCGATAGTTAGACACAGGCATCCAAGGGCAGCGCACAGGTACAGTACCTCCAGCCAGGAAATTGGTATTCTGGGTAAATCCATGCTTTGTGACAAGGTGTCGCTTCGCTTGAAGCAGATATTGCGAGCGTGATTCGGATCGCAAGGTGCGGACGGACCTCATATTGCAGCTGTGGTTACGCGGATGCAGCCGATTGGACCCAGCACACCGGAGAACCCAGACTGACCATAGTCGCATGCTTTGTCAGTCAAGCGCGCCAGGACGTAGTTTCACGCCTCCTCGATAGACATCCCGAGCAGAGAAGGTATCATTGGACAGATATAGAAAGGTGTAATGTGATATACGCAGTACCTCGTGGCGTTACAGTACCAGGTAAGCAATAGGAAAGTAACCTAATCTTCGAAGTCCTCGATGTCGTCGTCGTCCTCCCTGCTCTCCTCGCGCACCTCATCCTCCGGCCACACATCTGCATCCTCGATAGGATCCTCCTCCTCACTGCTCACCTCGTCCTCTTCACCGTCGACCTCGTCAAAGATGAGCTTCGGAGTGATTGCGCCCACCATCCGGCCCTTCTTCAGCGGCAGACCAAGCGGATTAGTCTTCGGACGGAAGCGAGCGAGCTTGAGGTCGTTCCGGGGGTACGGACCCCAGCATCGCGGTGCAGGGAGCTCGACAGGCTGGCCTGGGAGAACATCGACAGGCTTGCGCCGAGCTAGGTCGATGTGCGCTGCGTCCGCGTCCTCGAATCGCAGCTCGCCGCGGTTCCAGAGCTCGGTCAGGAATTCCATCACCGGCTCGCCGCCCGGGATCGCGCTCAAGTCTCCGAAGGGAATGTCTGCCCACACCGGCCATCCGACAAGGCGGAGATGACCGCGGACGACAACTGCACGCGAGTATCCGATGACAGACCAGCCCATGCGAGCCTTGATCTTCCCGGTCCGCTCCGCTGAGTATCAAGATGTGAGCCACCACGGAGGGGAAATCAAGATGCAGACGAGTACGCACCTAGCTTCTGCCTGATCATCGCTCGAAGCTTCCCTCGCAGCTCGGCCAGACGGCTTGAATAGGCTCGGGCAGCGGGAGCACCATCCTTCGACCCCGCAACCGTCTCTTCCTCCCGGTTATCTGCTGGACGGACGGGAGGCATCGTGTCGGATGAGCGGGTGCACAGAACGACGGGCGGGATGGAGTGTAATGTCAAGAGCAAGCAGAGGAAGGGAGAGACCTACGTGAGGAGGCGGACTTGCCTTCAAGCCGCCATGTCGTGCAACTCTACGCGGTCACTCAGACGGTGTGGCAAGCGAGTGGTTGCCGCGCTCAGGCTCGGCTACACCCAGTACCGTTAGCGGCAGCATCTTCTGGCTGTCGTAGCGTGCTGCGTTCTGACCCTGACTACACCCGATGCGGTTAGCTGTCGTCTGTGGGTCATACCGTGGCGGAGAGCTTCCTCTAGGTTTGTGCTGTCTGGCAGAGGAGAGACGGACAATTCAGTATCAGTGTGCGGTTACGGACGGCAAGCAACGAGGAGCGAAACAAGTACGCACCAAGCGAGGCGAACTCGATCATCAGAAGGCCACCAACAGAAGTGTTGCTATGTACCTTGTGACGCAGTGCGGATGCGGTTGAGCGAGCGACTCGGTTGCTTATCGAGCCGCAACGGAGCATGAATCAGCATCCGCGAACAGTGTCTTGAAACAGGTACGTACATCTCCGGACAAGTACTCAGCCAGCTGGGGACAAACCCCGATGGCTTGCGGACGTGTGTAAGTATGGCTAGGCGGTTGCGCCCGGCGTGGTAAAGCAGCAATGCTCGTTCATGAACTCGGGTGTGGCTACTAGCGGTCCCGGACTCGGCGGCCGCTCATCCGTGTTGTTCTAGCAGTAGCCTGTAGAAGCGACCGCGATCGTCGTAACACGCCTCCAGTCTGCCGACCACCCTCAGCACAGTCTGTGCTAGCAGCCGAGCGAAGAAATCGGACAGATTGCGTTACGAACGGCCCCGGGACAAAGATGCGGCGCAGTCCTCAAGCACTTGTCTGTCCTGCGCTCTCGGTTCTTCTCCCGTTCGATGTGGCTTCACTGCATCGAGCATGGTTCAGTACACATCCAAGGACGGCCTACAAGGTTGAGACAGGAACATACCGCAGCCGTGGACACTCGGCATACGAGCCGGTTTCCGACGACGCTAGAAGCGTTGTGCGAAAGATTAGCACGCCGAGGGGTTGCCGTGTAGTAGCCAATATCAAACTTACAAATTGCTAGCAACCGCCGACTCGCAATATCCAAGCAGCCGCAATGCTCGCAAAGAGCACTAGCTGCCCAACGCCCGACGTCCGTGGACCAGCTCTCTCTGTGTCACAGAGTGGGCTGAGAATTTGAACTGTGAGTGCACTGAACACATAATGCATGAGAGGCTTACCGGGATTGAGTTCGCAGATGACGTGAGTTTGCCGCGACCGAGAGGCTGCACCAGAACGGCCTTGGCAGGCCGAGTCCGCGCATGCGTGACGGATCTTCTCGCTGTGAACCTAGCCCTCCGTCGTCCGGTCTGCCACTGCAGTCCGCAGGCGTCCCCAGATCTGAGATAGAGAGGTCAGTAACCGACAAGTATCAGAACAGTTCCTTTGGGACCAATTTGCGACCTACCGTGACGACCCGACGAAGCGGTAGACACAACACAACAGTCTCGAGCGGGCCATCCCAAGTCGCACTCGGGAACATTTGCAGAGGCGACGCACGGTTCGTCGGACTCCACCTGGCAGCCAATCGTACTTGTCCGCAAGTGTAACCCGACACGATATCTCCATTCATGCCAGACACAGGCTTGCGCAACTCACAGAGTCTTGAAGGTGCGAGGCTCGTCGACGACGCAGAGGCGAAGGCACTGCAACGCAGGACGAGAGTGTGTGCGCTCGGTAAGTCTTCGTTGTGCAACCCGAGACACGCGCGAACATCGGCCGATCTTCAATGAGGTGGTCAATATCCAGCAAGCATCAAAAAGACATCGCGACGTACCCGTGGCGTCAAGGTGAACGTTCGGGCGGCGGACTGGTACTGAGTGCTGAGCAGCGGCTCCCCTCGTACTCATCGACCAGTGCTAAGACGCGAGGCGGTTAGTACACACAATCAGATCCGCGCGAGAGGATTGAGCTCACTGACATGGTTCTCTGAATAGCAGAACACGGTACACCTCGATGTCCGCGTCAAGCTCCGCATCGCGCATAGCTCGATCTGAGATGGAACAGTCAGTGCTCGACGACGATCAGAAGAACTCGAGGCAGGGTTGCGGCGTACCGAATCCATGGTGATTTGAGAGCAAACGAGCGGCGGCGAGACGTCCTTCCCGTGTTCTTGGCTCGAAGATCGCGCCATGATCTCGGTGGTGAGCTAAAACGTGAAACGCGAACACAAGTACGTCGCACGCAATCAGAACTCCGGATGCGGACGCGGATGCGGACTCTGACGACCGGCAATCCGGTTATCGTGGCGCAGTGGAGACGCGAGACTCACCTGAGACTCAGCAAGACACCACGCGAATGGTTAACTTGGTACGCCACTATGCGCGGACTGTTGATGGCCACGTCGGCGTTCCGGCTTCTTGAACACGTCGACTATCGGTCCACTGCGTCGAAGCCGCTCCCGGGCCTGCGATTGGACTGTTGAAGGTCACCGACCCGCGTTCTGTACGGTACAGACCCTCCTGGGAGCGTCGAAGACCTTCAGGCTTCCGAGACAAGAGACGGATACCGACGGTTAGATTGCGATCAGGCATGGCAACAAGCGGTGAAACAGGTACGTACCGTGCCATAGTACACTCGACCATGCGAAGGCGGCTGACGCGACAGAAGCGTCGCTACTGGGCGACGTAGCGCGGACCCGGCAGAGCGAACGAGGTTAAGTGAACCTGTATCAAGCTGCAACGACGCACGTACGCATCAACGCATCAGCACGCGTCCGTGTATTAGGGTCGAGCAAGACAGTGAAACAGGCACGCACGTACCGGGCTCCTGCTTGTCGCGTTCTGATACCTCGAGAAACGAGACGTTCAAGTCCCCGTTGCGGTTTTGATTCGGCAAGCTCGCCCGTTGCAACGTGGAAAGCTGCGGGTCTGGGAATGGTTAAGCAGACACGCTTAGTACCCGATTCACCCGATTTCAAACATACCTGCAACAGCGACGGTAGGCCATCCCAGGCCCAGTAGAACGCAACGGTCGCGCTCATGGGTCGGTCGGACCTCCGTATACCGGTCGGACGTGTCAGGACATTTGCGTCATGTTCACGGACGGCCCGAAGGGACGAGGACGACGGGACATTTATCTAGGGCGCGGGCGAAGGCTGCGATTGCGTCCCAGCATTTGTCCTTCTCCCTTCCACACCCACTTGCTGGCAAACTCGCTCGCCGTCGCCGGCTACACACCTCACCTTCGCTGTCGTGCTCTTGCGAGGAAACATCTGGTATGTATTGTTCAGTCCTGGTCTACAGTACATGCCCTAACTCGTCATGTGCGTAGCTCACCGACCGCATCGTCTTGCTCTCGCACCACTGCACTGGCTAACTCACCATCGCTCTCGGTCTAGCGCGATGTCTAGACGATCAGCGCAGCCGACGTCACCGCGTACAGCAGCAGCAGCGACATGTCGTGCGTGTTCTCCAGAGCGAGCCAGCGCCGTGCGAGAGAGCCGTACCGGGAGGAAGAGTGGGAGTACGTACCTACGCATGCCCGTACCTACTCACTTCAGCCTGTCGTTACGCCCGACTGTCGAGCCGGCCCCGGGAAATGCGGCATGCCGACGACCGCGCGCGTCGAGCTTGTTCCCTTCGCGCGAGGAACGCCTGCAGAGCTCCGGCGTGTCCTGCCATAGTGTGCGCGTGTGTGTGTGTGTCCGTAGGTACCGGCTGCGAACGGGTTCGAAGCGAAAGAGGGTCGCCGTTCGTCCGAACGCCTATGAAATGCCGTTCTTGGTCGGATTTGAGAGCCTTTCCGTTCGGCGCGTGGCTGGTACCGTCCGATAGCACTTGTTTAGCGTAGTCTTGGGAGTGTGTTAGCACGCGGTAGCATGACTGTACGCACATATATGCACGAATAACTCACCTGGGGCGGACGATCTCCGGTAGACTCCGCCTATCGCGGGCGTGCTCCAGGGGCTCCCGAGGGTTGTCTGCGCTGAGTGAGTGCCAGTGCCCTGGCGATGAGTGTGTCCGTATGGACGCCTTCGGTTACGGGAGCGACGTTGCTCGCCTGCGATGAGCTGTGGCCGGGAGAGCGTCGTATGTGGGAGGCTGTGAGAGTGCGAAGGATCAGTGATCCCACGCAGTCCAACGCAGACGAGGAAACAGCAGGGCTCTGAGGACGTTGGCAGAGGGCGGATTGGCTCACTTGCCACGGGGAAGGGCGCACTAGGCTCGGGTTCAGAACGTGGTAAAGACTCACCGAAAACGCATGCAAAGCTCCTCCTGGACGAGACTATGCGACGGAGAGGACGACAGTCGCTATGGGAGGCGGACGACGGAGAAGCGTGCTTGAAAGATGCAGAAGGGCGCGGCTTTGAGGCGTCGAACGCGTGCCAGAGGGAGCTGCGAGGGTGTCGCGAGAAGGGAGGCAGGAGAGAGCGCGGTGGGACACGACCGAGAGGCGCAAGCGAGAACGAGAGGCAGCGGGGTTGGGAAGAGAGCGCGACGGCGGGAAACACGACCAAGCACAGAGGAGCGACAGACGAGGGCAGCGGGCGACAGCTTGAGAGTCTCTGGATGAGAGGGGGAGTGGACGCAGCTGGGAGACGCGTCCGAGTCGCGAACACGATCGCGCCGTGGAGCGATCCGTCGCCCGGTCCGTCGACGCGACGCGCTGGCGCCTGCGAACATGTCGCGCTTGCCCCGGAAAGGGTATGTTTGTCGACTCGTCCACTCCTGGGATCTGAGCCAAGATCCAACTCTGTCCTCGATCGCCTCTCGTCCGTCAATGAGAAGACGCGAGAGCCTGCGGGGCCAGCACGCGCCTTCTCCGTAGCCATCGCGACTCCCCGTCCCTTGTATTCCCTTTCTCGTCGCACCAAACCCCGTCCCGCACGCCAGTCCGCTGGGTCACCCAAGCAGCGACTATCGTGACGCTATCCTCGAAGATCTGCGTCCTTTGTGCTCAGAACCCCCGCTGCGTAATTTTCACGTACACTCCGCCGTCGACAACGCTCGGCCCACATGCGCGCGTACACTCGCCTCAGGCTAGTCCTTCTGATGTGCTCCTCTGCCCGCGACACGTTTGATGGTATCGGGGCAGCCTTGTCTTCGTTCTCACCAGCTGCAGGAGAGCGGGCCCTACGAGGTGAGTTGCGTCCCGGTGGCCCACATTTCTGACTAGGACCGCACCACATGAGCGGCCGTGAAACGCGATCGAACAGCAGCTCCAGAGGACGCTTGTTCCGGGAAGTGGGCCACGACTGCATGAGATACGCAGTGTATCCACACACAGGACAGGAAGTCGCCTCCTTCAACGCACAGCGTGGGTACGCATCAGCTCCTTGTACCTGGGATGACTTCACCAGGATGGCAAGTTGCACACCTTCGCTTCCCAAGGGTCATCTTGTATTCGCTGATAGCTCTCCACTCGCAGCCCCGAGCCCGTTCCATGCGCTGCCACCCTGCAGCCGCTGCCAGGATCACAGCCGGCACTTGCTTCTTCTAGCTTGACTCCTCGAGACTCAGGCCGCCGCTGCGCCGAGACACATAGTACGGTAACGTACCGCCCCTCCGACTCCCGAGGTCTGGAGTCAGGACGCACATCCGACGTCAGCGCTGCCTGAACATCATTCTGCAGAACGTCCTTCATTCTCGCCCTTGCACAGGTTCAGGTTCGCACCGCAGTCTATGCCGCATCCGGCATGGTCGCCTCCGGCTCCGCCACAGTGTTGAAGTAACGCCCGAGCAGCAAATTCCCCGGAGGTAAATCTGCAGCGGCGGGAAATTCATACCACGGGAGGCACGTACATACTTGTCCTTCATTATCGGCCTAGGCAGAACGCTCTTCCGTCCCCGTGGCGCAGCCTGTCCTCGGTGCGGAGTATCCGCAGCTCCCGGCCTCGAGGTTACCGTTCGCGTTGGCCATCTACAGTGGGGTTAGGTCGTGTATCGATGGCTCGTTGCCAATCTCTCCGCACACAGCACACAGTACGAGTACGCTCAGGCTCGACGTCCCGAGTTCCGGAGGAGCACCAAGAACGCGTGGCCGACCTGGATCACAGCGGGCCAGGTTCGCACTTCGCTTCGACTGGAGCGATCCGCTGGACTGTTCGGGCGCCCGAGCGGCTCCGCGGGTGAAACGAACTGTTGCGTGCTGGGGAGCAGGGACAGGGACGGAGGTGAGCTTCTAGCGTTCTGGCCGGTTTTCGCGTGCATGCTCGTGCAGGGCGGATGTCTCCAACGGAGCCTCACTAGATCTACAGAGCTCTGTTCTTACGGTCGGGTCGCCGACGTCTGCTGCGGGGGCCGTTCGACAATCCGCGGTGAGCTCTGTCATGTCTCCCTTCGTAAGCTCGGTGTGGTTTGCATGACTTGACGCATCTGCGGCGGACCGACCGCTCTCAGTCTCCTCCATCCCCATATGGGGACCATAACCATGAACTCTCACCGTAGTCACTACCGTACCCAAGCCTCGACGCCCACGCAGCTGCACCCCGGGCCACCGCGGGCCCCCTACGAGGTGCGTTCCGCTGATCTGCTCAAGAATGATCATCCACCCGTCCGCTGACCGCCGCTCAAGTCTCGCAAACGAGCTCATCCCCTCGCGAATCACACACGGCCTGCACTTGGTCGACCTTGAGGGTTCGGCTCGCCGGGAGGTGCACACACATGCGCCCACAACGGAGTCCGTGCTCGGCGCCGGCACTCGCACTCGTTAGCCGCGTTGGACTGGCTGCATGCCGTCGGGGATCTGCAGCATCGTAGTGTCTCGGCAGGTTCCTTCAGGCGGCGCAGTCGGACTCGCTTGCTGGGCGCCGTGCGTGTGTGATGAAATATATCTTGTATGACCTTGTCTGTGTACGCGAGACTAACGTGCTAGGAACGTCCGCAGAGAGAGAGGAAGATAGGGTGTTCTGAGGGCTGTATAGAGCACAGAGAGTCTCCTCCTTCATGGTGTGGCTTGCTCACACCTGGGATCTCCGAAATCAAAGGCGTACCGGCTGCACAGGCTCATGTAGAGCAACCTGTAGATGGTGAAGGGAGTCCGTTTGACTGCAATATTGTATAGCAGTACATGCTACTAGTTCTCGTCCGATAGTTAGACACAGGCATCCAAGGGCAGCGCACAGGTACAGTACCTCCAGCCAGGAAATTGGTATTCTGGGGTAAATCCATGCTTTGTGACAAGGTGTCGCTTCGCTTGAAGCAGATATTGCGAGCGTGATTCGGATCGCAAGGTGCGGACGGACCTCATATTGCAGCTGTGGTTACGCGGATGCAGCCGATTGGACCCAGCACACCGGAGAACCCAGACTGACCATAGTCGCATGCTTTGTCAGTCAAGCGCGCCAGGACGTAGTTTCACGCCTCCTCGATAGACATCCCGAGCAGAGAAGGTATCATTGGACAGATATAGAAAGGTGTAATGTGATATACGCAGTACCTCGTGGCGTTACAGTACCAGGTAAGCAATAGGAAAGTAACCTAATCTTCGAAGTCCTCGATGTCGTCGTCGTCCTCCCTGCTCTCCTCGCGCACCTCATCCTCCGGCCACACATCTGCATCCTCGATAGGATCCTCCTCCTCACTGCTCACCTCGTCCTCTTCACCGTCGACCTCGTCAAAGATGAGCTTCGGAGTGATTGCGCCCACCATCCGGCCCTTCTTCAGCGGCAGACCAAGCGGATTAGTCTTCGGACGGAAGCGAGCGAGCTTGAGGTCGTTCCGGGGGTACGGACCCCAGCATCGCGGTGCAGGGAGCTCGACAGGCTGGCCTGGGAGAACATCGACAGGCTTGCGCCGAGCTAGGTCGATGTGCGCTGCGTCCGCGTCCTCGAATCGCAGCTCGCCGCGGTTCCAGAGCTCGGTCAGGAATTCCATCACCGGCTCGCCGCCCGGGATCGCGCTCAAGTCTCCGAAGGGAATGTCTGCCCACACCGGCCATCCGACAAGGCGGAGATGACCGCGGACGACAACTGCACGCGAGTATCCGATGACAGACCAGCCCATGCGAGCCTTGATCTTCCCGGTCCGCTCCGCTGAGTATCAAGATGTGAGCCACCACGGAGGGGAAATCAAGATGCAGACGAGTACGCACCTAGCTTCTGCCTGATCATCGCTCGAAGCTTCCCTCGCAGCTCGGCCAGACGGCTTGAATAGGCTCGGGCAGCGGGAGCACCATCCTTCGACCCCGCAACCGTCTCTTCCTCCCGGTTATCTGCTGGACGGACGGGAGGCATCGTGTCGGATGAGCGGGTGCACAGAACGACGGGCGGGATGGAGTGTAATGTCAAGAGCAAGCAGAGGAAGGGAGAGACCTACGTGAGGAGGCGGACTTGCCTTCAAGCCGCCATGTCGTGCAACTCTACGCGGTCACTCAGACGGTGTGGCAAGCGAGTGGTTGCCGCGCTCAGGCTCGGCTACACCCAGTACCGTTAGCGGCAGCATCTTCTGGCTGTCGTAGCGTGCTGCGTTCTGACCCTGACTACACCCGATGCGGTTAGCTGTCGTCTGTGGGTCATACCGTGGCGGAGAGCTTCCTCTAGGTTTGTGCTGTCTGGCAGAGGAGAGACGGACAATTCAGTATCAGTGTGCGGTTACGGACGGCAAGCAACGAGGAGCGAAACAAGTACGCACCAAGCGAGGCGAACTCGATCATCAGAAGGCCACCAACAGAAGTGTTGCTATGTACCTTGTGACGCAGTGCGGATGCGGTTGAGCGAGCGACTCGGTTGCTTATCGAGCCGCAACGGAGCATGAATCAGCATCCGCGAACAGTGTCTTGAAACAGGTACGTACATCTCCGGACAAGTACTCAGCCAGCTGGGGACAAACCCCGATGGCTTGCGGACGTGTGTAAGTATGGCTAGGCGGTTGCGCCCGGCGTGGTAAAGCAGCAATGCTCGTTCATGAACTCGGGTGTGGCTACTAGCGGTCCCGGACTCGGCGGCCGCTCATCCGTGTTGTTCTAGCAGTAGCCTGTAGAAGCGACCGCGATCGTCGTAACACGCCTCCAGTCTGCCGACCACCCTCAGCACAGTCTGTGCTAGCAGCCGAGCGAAGAAATCGGACAGATTGCGTTACGAACGGCCCCGGGACAAAGATGCGGGCGCAGTCCTCAAGCACTTGTCTGTCCTGCGCTCTCGGTTCTTCTCCCGTTCGATGTGGCTTCACTGCATCGAGCATGGTTCAGTACACATCCAAGGACGGCCTACAAGGTTGAGACAGGAACATACCGCAGCCGTGGACACTCGGCATACGAGCCGGTTTCCGACGACGCTAGAAGCG
>JABYQS010000739.1:0-14385 GCA_022592435.1 Cerioporus squamosus
ATAGCTCTCGCTACTACACATGTATCTCTTTCCGTAATCTGAGGCTTGCTAATTAGCAGTTAGCACTGCGCGGTGGACGTGCTAATTAGCAGTTAGCACTGCATGGCGGACGTGCTAATTAGCAGTTAGCGTCTTTCGGTGGACGTGCTAATTAGCAGTTAGCACTGCGCGGCGGACGTGCTAATTAGCAGTTAGCATCTTTCGGTGGACGTGCTAATTAGCAGTTAGCACTGCGTGGCGGACATGCTAATTAGCAGTTAGCATCTTTCGGTGGACGTGCTAATTAGCAGTGAGCACTGCGTGGCAGACGTGCTAATTAGCAGTGAGCACTGCGTGGCAGACGTGCTAATTAGCAGTTAGCACTGCGCGGTGGACGTGCTAATTAGCAGTTAGCACTGCATGGCGGACGTGCTAATTAGCAGTTAGCGTCTTTCGGTGGGCGCACTAATTAGCAGTGAGCACTGCATGGCAGACGTGCTAATTAGCAGTTAGCGTCTTTCGGCGGACGTGCTAATGCAGTTAGCACTGCGCGGCGGACGTGCTAATTAGCAGTTAGCACTGCACGGCGGACGCGCTAATTAGCAGTTAGCATCTTTCGGTGGACGTGCTAATTAGCAGTTACCACTGCGCGGTGGACGTGCTAATTAGCAGTGAGCACTGCGCGGTGGACGTGCTAATTAGCAGTGAGCACTGCGTGGCAGACGTGCTAATTAGCAGTTAGCACTGCGCGGCGGACGTGCTAATTAGCAGTTAGCACTGCGCGGCGGACGTGCTAATTAGCAGTTAGCACTGCGTGGCGGACGTGCTAATTAGCAGTTAGCACTGCGCGGCGGACGTGCTAATGCAGTTAGCACTGCGCGGCGGACGTGCTAATTAGCAGTGAGCACTGCGTGGCGGACGTGCTAATTAGCAGTTAGCACTGCGCGGTGGACGTGCTAATTAGCAGTGAGCACTGCGTGGCGGACGTGCTAATTAGCAGTTAGCACTGCACGGCGGACGTACTGATGCAGTTAGCGTATTTCAGTGGGCGCGCTAATTAGCAGTTAGCACTGCGTGGCAGACGTGCTAATTAGCAGTTAGCGTCTTTCGGCGGACGTGCTAATGCAGTTAGCACTGCGCGGCGGACGTGCTAATGCAGTTAGCACTGCGCGGCGGACGTGCTAATTAGCAGTTAGCACTGCGCGGCGGACGTGCTAATGCAGTTAGCACTGCGCGGCGGACGTGCTAATTAGCAGTGAGCACTGCGTGGCGGACGTGCTAATTAGCAGTTAGCACTGCGCGGTGGACGTGCTAATTAGCAGTGAGCACTGCGTGGCAGACGTGCTAATTAGCAGTTAGCACTGCGCGGCGGACGTGCTAATTAGCAGTTAGCACTGCGCGGCGGACGTGCTAATTAGCAGTTAGCACTGCGTGGCGGACGTGCTAATTAGCAGTTAGCACTGCACGGCGGACGTGCTAATTAGCAGTGAGCACTGCGTGGCAGACGTGCTAATTAGCAGTTAGCACTGCGCGGCGGACGTGCTAATTAGCAGTTAGCATCTTTCGGTGGACGTGCTAATTAGCAGTTAGCACTGCGTGGCGGACGTGCTAATTAGCAGTTAGCACTGCGCGGCGGACGTGCTGATTAGCAGTTAGCATCTTTCGGCGGACACGCTAATTAGCACTTAGCGTCCTTCGGTGGGCGCGCTAAGTAGCAGTTAGCAGCTTTCGGCGGAGGTGCTAATTAGCAGTAATATTGCTACCGTCCCGCAACTACACATAACAACTTGAAACCACCACCAATGTGCCACATAGTGAACATGCCAAAGCTGGGACATGGTTTATATTGGTTGCTAGGTTGTTCATGCGGCATGATATAGTTGGTAGTTAGTTTCTAGTTTCAGTATGTAGTTGGCTAGGTTAGTTAGGTAGTTAGGTGGTGCATGTAGTTGTAGTTGGTTATACCTGGTAGTGGTAGTAGTTGTAGTAGTAGGTGGTGGTAGTAGTGGTAGTTTTTTAGTCTGGACACATTCTAGATACACATTGGATACATTCTGAATGTATCTCTCATGTTCCACAAATGTGTTCACGATGTATCCTGCAGATACACGTCAATCATATACTGAAACCATTTAACATGTGACTTATGTGTGTCCCAGTTCTTTCTGAGGGATACACATTGGTTACATGGTAAACACATCTAAAATGTATCTAACATGTGCCGTAGATGTTCCCCCGTGATATACTTTAGTCACATCGTGGGAACATTTGCAATTTTATCAGCGTGAATCCTACATGTTGTTTGTTAACTCATGTTAAATACATGCTGGTTACATAAAGTGTGTGATTAACATGCTTCTTCGAGATTCATGCTGTAGTTATTTTCAATGTAACTGGCAGATACATGGCTGGATATAGGGCCGGATACATGCTGGTTACAGCTTAGTCACATTTCAATTGTGTCTGAAATGTATCGCGCCGGAACTTGCTAGACATATTTGGCCAATAACTACCATGTATCTAGGATGTTTCCCACGGATACATGGTCATTTGCCCCCGGTGTCATACACTTGCTCCTACTCCTCCACTGGTGCCCTAGCGATTTGCAGTGATGGTACGCATGCTCTATGTATGCTGTCGTTAGAGATGTTCACTAAGACGGACATCGCTCGCAGGCACCCAAAGGGCGGAACCTCAATCCGAGCGGTTTGGGTAGGGCGATCATCAACAAGAAAACCAAGGATGCGAGAATAGCTCGTGAAACTGGGCTGGTGAGTGCTCTGGTTATTGCACACAAATATTCGGCTTACTTTGCATCTTGCAGTATACTACGGATATCGATCCCAGCCGGCTGCAGTCAATCACCCAAGAACGAGACCTCGACGAGTTCTTGAACACAGCCCAACTCGCTGGGACCAATTTTACAGCAGGTATGTTGCATGTACACGTCTTCGTGTTTCTGTTCGAGCAATCATACGCCAGAGCGGAGGAATGTCAAAATCATTGCGGCGGCGGCAAATGCGAACCCATACCTCCTGTCCGAAGAAGAGGAGAGAAATACCCTACGCAAACAGAGCGAAAACAAGCAGCGCTTGCGCGTACCTCGCCGGCCGCCATGGACAAAGACTATGACGACCGCGCAGCTGGACAGGCAGGAGAAGGACGAGTTCTTGGAGTGGAGGAGAGGTCTTGCCGAGTACGTCCCGCATACACAACATCCTTGCAGTGCTTGGCACACGAACCTTCTTCCCACCCCTGCAGGCTGCAAGATCGTGACAAGTTCCTGCTCACACCTTTTGAGCGCAACATTGAAGTCTGGCGACAACTCTGGCGTGTCATCGAACGCTCACATCTCGTCGTCCAAATCGTGGACGCAAGGAATCCTCTTCGTTTCAGATGTGAAGATTTGGAGGCATATGTTCAGGATGTCGAGGGAGCGGAGGGAGAGGCCGGAACTGGGAAGGGAAAGCGGAGAAGCTTGTTGCTCATCAACAAGGCGGACCTGCTCACCGCGAAGCAGAGGTGCGTAAGACCACACATATCTCAACATGGTGATCTGACACTTTGTTTACTGCAGGAAGCTGTGGGCAGATTACTTCGATGCGCAAAATGTGAAGTATGCATTCTTTTCCGCTGCCAATGCGGCTGCTTTACAGGAGGCAAGACGGGAAGCGGAAGCCGCAGCG
Organism: Cerioporus squamosus; assembly: GCA_022592435.1. Taxonomy (NCBI): domain Eukaryota; kingdom Fungi; phylum Basidiomycota; class Agaricomycetes; order Polyporales; family Polyporaceae; genus Cerioporus; species Cerioporus squamosus. The sequence goes on from JABYQS010000739.1 coordinate 3,666, forward strand.
GAGGAGGAGGAGCGACAACGGTTAGAGGATGACGAAGAGCAACGATATGCACCGACTACACCACCTACCGAGTCGCACGCCATGGCGACGCCAGCCGCCGCTTCGGAGAGAGACGAGGACGGTGGCGATGCCTCAGATAGCGAAACCCCTGCGGAATCATCGGAGGATGAATATACCGACGACGAGTCCGATGACGGCCGTGGCGCCTTCTTGCCTATAGAAGAGGAACCGGAAGCGCAGGATCCTCGCACAAGGGTTCTCTCCGTGTTGGAATTGGAAGACTTGTTTGTGAAGAGCGCCCCGGACCTCTCCAGTACGTCCCCCTGACGTCTAACTAGATCTTGCGATTGCTAACTGCAAAGTAGCTTTCACTGATTCATCGGGACAGCACCCAACGAAGCTCGTAGTCGGTCTGGTCGGATATCCTAACGTCGGAAAGTCGAGTACTATCAATGCCCTGATAGGCGAGAAGAAAGTCAGCGTATCATCCACTCCGGGCAAGACGAAGCACTTCCAGACCATCCACCTCTCACCCACTCTCGTTCTTTGTGACTGTCCTGGTCTCGTCTTCCCCCAATTCGCGACCACGAAAGCGGACCTTGTCTGCGATGGTGTTCTACCCATAGACCAGATGCGGGAGTACACCGCGCCCACTGCCCTCGTTGTCAAGCGCATACCGAAGGAAGTTCTGGAGGCTACCTATGGCTTGTCCCTTCACACCAAAAGCATTGAAGAAGGCGGCGACGGGAGGATCACGGGTACTGATCTCTTGGTTGCATATGCTAGTACGTCTTTCCGCTGTCAATCTCGGGGATTGCGCTCACCGGAAGCTGCTCAGTTGCCCGAGGATTCACGCGGGCCGGCCAAGGCAACCCCGACGAAGCCCGAGCGGCACGTTACATTCTCAAGGACTACGTCAATGCGAAACTCCTGTACTGCCATCCACCGCCAGGTATCTCCGAGGACGATTTCAACGAAGAGACCCGTCAGATTGCCCTTCAGCGCGCGATTGGCAAGAAGCGTGCGCCAACGACACGAGTCGTCAAGAATGCGGATACCTTCATTGCCGCTGTGGCTCCCGACGGCTCCACCCCCTTGGGGACCCATTCCAACAAGAGCCGCAGGTTAGACCAGGACTTCTTCGCGAGTAACGGGACGCTTTCGTCTCGACCATTCGTTCAGGGAGCGAGGGCGCAAGGGCAGGAGTTCTCGCGGGCCAAGCTCTACCCTCACCAGAACATGGTTGCGGACGATGGAACGCAGCTTACTGGGAGGAGAGCGCGGATCGCTGCTGTGCTTGCTGCCGGTGGCGATGTCGCGCCCGGAAAGAAGCATCACAAGAAGATGAAGAGGGTAAAGCAGAGGAGTGGCAAGGGTTACGATGACTGAAAGAGGCGAGTCCACTATGTATCGACTATTCTCCTGTAGCCCTAGGATATTCTGTCTGTGCTGCATGTATTCTGCTTGCCCATCTGACAATACTTGCACGGAGCCCTGCCTCAGGCGAACAACGCTGGGTGAATGCATTGCTCGAGCTCTGTTTGGCTCCTCCCACGTGACCGCGGCCCAACGTCTTCGGACTTCAGCCCACCTTGAAGGCTTCATCTGCTACGGACTTGCTCTCTCCTCCCACTCACCCACCGTTCATCTAATCGCTGGTGCATTCTTCGCAGTCGGCATGCCGACACCATCCAGCTCACGTACTATCACGAGGACGACGTCGCGCAGCACACTTCTTGACGAACCCCGACACGACGCGTCAGTGGCGATTCCGGTGACTATATGCGCCAAGTTCGTGACTACCACCGGAACCGGCCACAAAGAAGGTACGCGAATCTGCGCGATCGGCTAAATATGCTGTACTGACGCATATACAGCACTGTTACTGAGCGTCGACAAGCCTCTCACGATAGGGAGAAGTCCTTCTTGGTATTCACCTTGGGCAGCGGATCGACAGTGGCTTTGAACTAACTTCCTTCGCAGCTCCTACGTTGTGCCAGACGCTGTTGTTTCGGGCCTTCATTGCAAATTATATGCGTGAGTTTGGGTTGTCGTAGATGTCGCAGCCAAACCCTGACCGAGTCTCAGAGTACGCTCAAGCAATGGGGGTGTGATCATATCCTGTCATGTGAGTTGTGCCCTGCGGAAACGAGCTGCACTCATGTAGATGGCACATTAGGATTGCTCGACCAACGGCCTCATCCTCAACGGCCACCGCGTACGCAAAACGTCTGTCCTCTTGATGGACGGCGACCTTCTGGAGATACCATCCTCCCAAAGTAAGCTTCCATCAACTCATAAACGCACAAGTACACAAGTCCGGGCCAATGTTCTAGAGTTCGAGTGCGTTCTGCTGCATAAGGAGCCTGACCAGAAGGTCAATATCTTCGACCCTACGCCGCCAAGGCAACCGTCTTTAAAGAAGAAAGTATGTCATGTATACCTGCCCCCTGCTCCCGTAGTAAGCATCGTACCCAACTGCGACAGAGGATCGACCGCTACCTTGTCACGTCGCACTGCTTGGGCAGTGGTAGCTTCGCGACGGTTCATCTCGCCATGGATACATCGGCCTTCAAGCAGGTCGCGTGCAAGTGCATCAAACGCAAGGTCAGCGACAAGGTAGACAAGATCCGAAAAGAGGTGGACATTCTCCTCAATCTCTCGCACGTATGTATGTTGTCTACTGCATATATGCTCTCGCTGACAACGTGATTAGCCCAACATCAATACTGTCCGCGCGGCGACGCACGATGACAACTTCCTGTGAGTTGACCTGTGCCAGCTCGGGCTTTTGATGCTAACACGACGGTCCTCCCTCAGCTACATCTTCCTGGAACTGTGTACCGGAGGCGATCTATTTTCGTATATTGTCAGCCATCCCGACTCCCAGCTATGTCAAGCGGAAGCCAAGTATATCATGTACCAGCTGCTGAAGGGCCTCAAATACCTGCACGACAGACTCATCTCTCATCGAGGTACGTACACGATCCTATCGCGCTCTAGTGAGGCGTACTAACATGTCCACGAAGATCTCAAGGTGAGTCTTTAATCGATATCGTGCCCCATTGCTGACACCTGTCTTCGTCAGCCGGAGAACATCCTCCTTCATTCCCCTGGACCATACCCTCGCATACAGATCGCCGACTTTGGTCTTGCGCGACCCAAGGCGTACCAAGAGACCTTCAACGTCTGCGGAACTGTGTCTTATCTTCCTCCCGAAGGCATCCTGGCTCTAGACCACAAGCACCTCAGCTATGTCGGCATGCCCTCTGACTGTTGGAGCTCTGGTGTCATCATGTATATCATGCTGGCGTACGTTCCTTCTCTCCGGGCATCGGTCGCAACACCTGACATTTGTCCAGAGGTACACACCCCTTTGACTACGGGAAGGTCGATGGAGAGTCGGAGTACTATTCCTACATGCCATCTGAAGGGTGTGAAGATTCTCAGTATTCGCAAGAGTCTATGCAAACCGATCAGCTCGTGAAGCGTCGTATCGTCAACGGAGAGGTCGAGTTCCCGAAAGTGCTGTGGGATAATATGCCTCAAGGTACGTCGTCCATTTGCCCATGTTGCAAGTGTTCACGGCCTCTGACATTGAACGTTAGCCCGAGACCTTTGCAGCGACCTGCTGATTTACGATCCTCTGGACCGCGCAACGGCACAAACTGCTCTCCGGCATCCCTGGTTAACTGCGGAACTGCTTGACTTGGAACTCGCCTATCGGTCGCGGATCGGCTCTGAATGAAGGCTCAGCTAGGCTCTCTGGGCGACAGGCTCTCAGATCTCAGATTCTCTCGCCTTTTCTTTTGTCGCTCGTTATCGTTGCTGTCAGGTCCTCGGTGTTCGAACCCTCGTCTCGCTCTTCGTATCTGCTTTCTTGTGTCGCACTTTACCAGTGTGCTGCAACGCCTGTTCCTGCATGATACATCGCATTTTGTCTCCCATGCATACATCAATACTTGATACAGCTTCTGTGACTCGTGTAATTTATACAAGGATGCTACTTCTCTCGTTCCGACTCGAATGATTGGGCACATCATGCCTTCAAGAAGTTCGCGTGGACTGGGAGCGTGGATGAGTGTCAGTGGAGCGACGCTCAAAGAACGCATGATCTTACAGTGGACGTGGTCTGCGCCGAATGTGGACATCTACATAGGACCATGCGTCAGTAGATTGCACACTTGAGGTCAGATCGAAGCGACGTACGAAGTAATAGCTGTGGTCGTATCCATCCTGAGAGCGCACGCGCACCTGAACCTCGTCGTATCCCGCGTCGCGCGCAGCCTTCAGGAAGTTCTCCGGAAGCAGTTGCCCGCTCTTGTAGAAGTTGTCGGCAGTGCCCTGTGCGCGCGAATCCATGTCAGACGGCACCAGGCCGGCTCCGAGACCACCTCTGCGTGGTCAACGCAGCAACAGAGAGAACTCACGTAGTCGACGAGGATGTGCACGGGCTCCCTGCCGAGCTTCTTGATGAGCTCCGTCGCGTCGTACTTCTCCTTGGCCTCCTCGATGCCGCCCTGAAGGTACCCGTTGAACGCCTTCTGGCCCCACGGGCAGTTGATCGGGTTTGCGATGGGCGCGAACGCGGAGCACGAGCGGTACTGCTTCACGCCGCTCAGGACGGAGGAGAGGTAGAGCGTGAGCGCGCCGTGCCCGCCCATGGAGTGCCCGAAGATCGACTGGCGCGTCAGGTCCTGCGTGGGTGGAGGGTGTGAGTGCTGACTTGAAGAGGCCGTAATAAGGACAGGACAAGGAGAGGGTGGACGTACGATGGGGAGCTCGGCGGCCTCGATGACTTGCGGGAGCTCGAGGGTGACGTGGGTGAGCATGTTGTAGTGCTTCGCCCACTTGGGGTTCGTCGCGTTCACGTAGAAGCCCGCGCCTGGCGTACGTCCGCCTCATCAGCGTGTTGTCCCGGGTGGCACCACGGAGGGAGGAAGAGGAGGAAGGGGAGCACGCACCGACGCCAAAGTCCCAGCTGTCCGTCTCGCCCTCGATGCCTGCGCCGCGCGGGGACGTGTCCGGGAAGAGGATCGCGATGCCCTCCTTGGCCGCGGGGCCCAGGAAGTTGCCCTTCTGTGCACTTTGTTCGGATTCAGGGTGTCAGTACACGGGAGAGGGGAGTCGACGAGTGGGTGCTCACGCGTTATCTTCCGTGCAGGTCAGGCCGGAGAGGTAGGTCAAAAGCGGGACCTTGGTCCCTGCGAGCGCGTTCGCAGGCAGGAAGAGGTTAAACTGCGCATCGAGGCCTCCCAGCGCCGCCGACTACGATGCCACGAGTGTGTAGAATGTGAAGCACAACACAGGATGGACGTCGCGAGGCCGGGGGAAGGAGAACGCAGAGAGAGCAGGAAGTTGGACGGTGATCAGCGCACGAAACGACGTCATAATACGGAGTCGCGCCTCCCGCATACCTTGAACTTGTACTTGATGAGCTGACCGTCAAAGACCTTGTTCGACGAGAGCTGCTCGAGCGACATTTTTCGCGGTTATCGTCAGTACTTCCGAGTGAGTGTAAGCAGCGCAGGGTTGGTGTGCGCGATCGATGGAACCCTGGACGTCCACGGTCTTTTCGGACTCTCAGTTGGCGCAATGACGACAGCGCGCCGGGAACTTTCTCTTGGGTCCCATGGCCCTCCCCCATGGGACACCGTCCTCGCTCGCGAGTCGCGCTTTCTCACTGGACGGAACGTTTGGTAGCATCGGGGGGCCGAAACCTCGATAAGCACGATTCAGTCAGACTTCAGCTGGGCTCAAGCAGGCCCATACGTGCACGACGTCGACAAGGTGGACATTAGTATTAGCGTACAGACAACGAGATTATACACATTGTGAGCTTGAGCGTGTGTAGGAGCGGACATCAGATATCTAGATCCACAGGTGCGTAACGTTACGAGAGGGTATGAGGAGGAACCACGGTCCACGGCGGCCGGGGGGATCGCAGCGACTCGCGAGGTATGGCACGTCCAAGGAAGTCCGTTCTAGCTTCGAGATGCGCTACTAGCCTCCGAAACGCGCTGCTTCTGGATCGTGGGTTGTCTCTGGAACTGAGGCTTGGACATCGAACCACCGGTCGTGTTTTTCGAGTTCGAATTCGAACTCGGGTTCGGCGTCCCAGCCTGGCTCTGTCCCTTCTCCAAACTATCCGCCATCTCCCCGCGCTCCCTGTCTCTGCGTTCGCCGCTGGTCTCCCTCGACGGGTCCGGTCTCGGTTCATGCTCAGGCCCCTCCCCCGCGGTGCGATCCGCCTCATGCTCGGACTCCTGCTCCTGACCCTCGACGACGCGCGCGAGATGGTCCGCAATCCCGAGATAGAACGTCGCCGGCTTGAACTTGATCTCGCGGCCCATGATCTCCGCCCACTTGTACCGCGCGGTGTTGATCCACCCCACGAGGTCCAGGTGGTTCACGCCCTCGAGCGTGCCCAGGTACGTGCCCTGTCAGAGAAGCAAACAAAGTTAGCTATGGGTGGTTGGATGCGCGCCGGAGAACGGCGGGATTACGGTAGTGGTCTCCAGGGGCGTAGGAAGACGTAGGATGTGGGGAAACGGGAAGAAGATGAGGGACACGCACCCATTTCGCAGACTGGAGTGAGACAAGCCCGTCGTTCGGGCCTTCCTTCTCGAGCACGACCGAATGAGGCCACCTGTAAGAAGTCCACGCCGCGCGCAGAGGAAGACGGGGGCAAGGCACATCAGCTTCTGCCATCGAATCGACGCGTTTGGCGGCACCAGCCACCAAACCGTATCACTCATCACAGACACTCGACACTCACTTCCACGTATCGATAAGCCCGGGCTCGTACACCGCGCCCCAGCTGAAGTAGTGCACGCCAGGCACGTCCGGGGTCGCCTCGTTGAACTTGCGCATGTTCTCGATGGTGAGGAACTCGAACGCCTTCCCGTCCCCGCCGCCATTCGGAAGGAGCTCGAGGAGCGACAGCACGGACGGCATACGCTCGCGGCCGACGGTGGCGAGGAAGTGGTCGGCAAAAGAGGACCCGCGGTGCGGCGAGGAGATTGTCGTGACAGAGAGGACCTTGAACGGCCGGTCCGTCAAGTGGGTGGTCAGGTATCGACAGTCGATGCCGCCCTAGCGGAGCTGTCAGCACAGGGTCCGGCGACTGATAGCGGACTTTGTGATCACAGGAATGGTTCATACCATGCTATGGCCTGTATGACGAACATCCTGAAGTCCGCATGAGCACTCCAACAACGGTAGACTCTGGCGCACGCACCAATGAGATGGACGGAGCGACCGGGGTAGACCTCCGAGATCTTCTCGCACAGGACCTTTGCCCGGTCGATGGGGGAGCTCGTCGCAGGCACACGAGTTGTCAAGACCTATGCGACGAGATGTCGCGGAGTGATCGAGTTCGAGGGCCGCAGGTGAGACACCGAAGATGAACCGGGGAGTGTGGGTATGACGTACCTCTATTCCATTAGACTCGAGCGCATCGCGAATGCCTCGCCAGTGCTGCACCTGCAACGATACAATCGACGGACCGAGTGTGACCGTGTCGAAACCCAGTAGTCCGTGGCAGAACACAATGGGGTTCTTCGTTCCGACGTCTGTCCAACAAAGTCAAGAGACGAAGATCAGAATTCAGGTGGCTGCAATGACGAGAACTTGACGCTGGGTATACGAAGTCCAATAACATACATTTTCGCCGGATGTGCTCGCGTTCGGCCTCCGCATTCTCTGCTCTATCCTCCTCGCTGAGCATGGGATTGTGGTTCTCCTTGTCGGACGGCTCTTCTGACGAGAACCAATTCTTGAGCGAAGGAAACTGCGGGAAGTTGAACGCCTGAGGGGCGGACGTGTGTATGCTCCTGCTGCGCTCATGTATTGACCGTAATGAGTCTAAGGAAGAAACACTCGGGGGCGAAGAGTTCAAATGGGCGCGTGCTGGAGAATGCGGCATGGGCAGGGGGACAGGTGTTGGACTGAGGAGGAGGTCGAGGTCGGAACTGTCCTGTTCATGTTGAGAGAACGGGTCCTCGAACGGGTCAATATACGCGTGTCTGACGTACGACGCGAAGGAGGGCGGGGAGAGGCACGCGGTGGGCATGGTGCTGCGCGTGAGGTTGGAAAAGTAGGATGGGCGGTGGAGGTTGTGTGATTGCGGGAGGCGTGCGGCCTCTGGTCTTGAAGGAAGCTTGACATCTTCCGAATTGTCGCGCGAGTGGGCGGCGAGGATGTGGGGGTCATCCACGAAGGCATCCACGAGGGCAGAGATGGCGGAGGAAGGTGTTGAGGGTGACGATGGACTCGGGGAAGCAGAGTGATTGGCGGCAGGTGTAGGAGGGCGAGAGTGGATAGGAGAGTTCGGGTTAGAACTGGCGGACTTGCCGGGCTGCTTGGAGGAGAACCAGCGAATAAGGGGAAGCGTGGGGTGGCTGTCGCGCTTCCGTTTCTGGGCCGCGGAGTAGTCGGCGGCAGCGGAGGACGGGGACGAGAGGTTCATCGCGCTGTTGTTGCGAGAATGAGACGGGCGTTGTGACGAGGAAGCGTAGAACTGGGAGAGCGGGGAGGGGAGGGGAGAGCGTGGAGGCCTCATGGAGGACTCCGGAGGGTCGTCGAGGCAGATGGTGGCCGGAGCTGGGGACGCGGACTGCGCTGGGGGCTGCGCGGAGAAGAAGGCGTGGAGGCGGGAAGAGAGGTCTGTCCTGTCTGGCTCTGTGCTCGTCCTGCGCGCGTCACCATCTGGGGCACTCGCTGCCTCTGCACTCGGAGCGGGGCTCGTCATGGGTGCAGTCAAGCTGTCTGTGACTGTGACGTCACGCGTCAATCCCCTGCTAGCGCCCGTCCTGGGTGACGCCACCACCGCTGCATCCCATCATCTCTCCAGTGCACCCTCACGGTGAGACACTACTCTACCAGACGCACGGCCTTCGCCCCGCTTCCTCCTAGCCTTGCTTCCAGATGGCCCAACGTACACGTCCGTCGTCGTCCTCTGCTTCTGCAGGCTGCCCGTCTGATTGGCTTCCAGAAAGACGGAGGTGCACCGTGGCACCGTCTAGAAGCCGACATCACAAACTTACCATCGTCAGGGCCCTTCCGTGATCTCCTCAGCGACCCCGAGCGGTCGACATCCAAATCACTAGATGCGGTGCCCTACTGAGATCTCCAGCACCCGCTCGACACCCTGCGCCCTCTCATAAGCGGCCCATCTTCCCGCACTCATATCACCCTTTCCCTCCCGCCCCCCTCTCTCCGATGCTCTGGTGTACTGCTCCGCCTCCTCTTCTCCGGCGCATCACCTCCAAGAAGAGCTACTCCGACTTCTCCCTCGTCAGGAAGGTCTACCTCTCCCGGGGTGACTCCAAGCAGAGCGAGAGGTAAGCTCCAAACCCAGACCTTCAGTGATCACCGTCAAACTGACAGTTCCCTATCACTCAGTAGGACCTTGGTCGACCTGACAGAGAGCAAACTCAAGAACTACAAGTCCACGTCGGAAGTTGACGTTGTCATCATCGACGCTCCGCCTCGCCCTCCGCCCAAGGACGATCTCCCCCTCAGTCCCAAGCCCCCACTGACGGCCAAGTCGGACTCCTCTGAGACAAGCTTTTGGGAGAAGCCACTGCCCACTCCCGTTCCAGAGCCAGAAGACGACAGCTGCGAGCCGTCATACCCCTGGTACTGTCGCCGTCTTCTTGCACCAGACAACACCTCGCGATACACACCGTCCCAACCCTCGCTTCTTCCACGCTCCGACTTTTCCCTTTCAACGTCCGGAACGACCGGTGCCGGCCTCAATCTTTTCGGTGGGCTCGTGAGCGATCGCGCCAAGAACGACGTCTACACCATCTCCGTCAAGGACCAGTCCGTCACCCGCTTGTACACCATCGGGGACATCCCACCGCCTCGCTACGGCCATGCGAGTGCATATGCGGGGAGCGTCGTTGGTCGTCTGGGGAGGCGATATCATGTCCGCGTCCTCCAATCCAATTCGCGCAAGGGCAAAGTATGACAATGGGCTCTACTTTCTCAATCTCGGTGAGTCAGAAGCCCGGATCCTCTCGTATCAGCGATTGACATCATGTGTTAACAGTGACCAGGGAGTGGACCCGCATTTCGGTGGACGGGCCTGCACCCGCAGGTCGCATCAGGCACTCTGTTGTCATGATTGGCCGCGGGTATTCATCTTCGGAGGAGAGGCAAATGGGGAGTACTTCAACGACCTGTGGTGTTTTGATCTGAGTACCCGTGAGTTGTTACATGTCTCAGCTTCATCGGGATGTCGAGACCGACCCGCGCCTACGCAGTGGTTTCGAAACCTACCTGGTAACAGATCGAGCCGCCGAAAGGTAGCGTCACCAAGCCGTCCAAGCGCTCCGACACAGTTGTGTGCCCTACAAGAAGCAACTGCTTGTGTATGTGCAGCACCGAGCGACGAGAGACCGTCATCCACTGACATGGTACTCCTGTAGATTGGAGGTACCGACGGCAAGTACCACTACAATGACCCTGGGCGTTCGACACCACCACGAAGACCTGGGCCGAGGTCTCATGCACCGGCTACATCCCCTCGCCCCGCGAAGACCATGCAGCCGCACTCGTCGGAGACGTAATGTATGTCTTTGGCGGGCGCGGCGTCGATGGCGCAAACATGGGCCAGCTCGCTGCGTTCAAGATCTCCAGCAAGAGTGGTTCATGTTCCAGAACATGGGACCTGAGCCCGCCCCGCGCTCAGGGCACGGCATGGCCGCCGTCG
>JABYQS010000074.1:0-177196 GCA_022592435.1 Cerioporus squamosus
CCTAGAGACACTGCGAGAGGTACGACGTGAGGCTGAGGCGGCCCTGCGTATGGAGAAGATGGCGATGAAGGAACGGTTCGAGCTCGGGAAGCCTAAGCCTCACAAATTCAAGGTGGGCGACCGTGTCTGGTTGGACGCACGAGACGTCACCATCCATCAGGCCAGTCGCAAGCTCGGTCCACGTCGCCTAGGCCCGTATGAAGTCCTCGAACGGACCGGCGACCTCACATATCGTCTCTCGCTACCTCCGTCCATGCAGAACCGGCACGACGTGATCCATGTTGACCGTCTCACACCCTGGAAGGGTAACGAGGTCAATGGAGAACAACCACCCCCACCAGAACCGGTCGAGGTGGAGGGCGAGCTGGAGTACGAGGTTGAGGCAATCCTGGACAGTCGCACTTACCGCAATCAGTTCCAGTACCTGGTCCGCTGGAAGGGATACGGTGAGGGCGATGACAGTTGGGAACCCGCGAAAGGCCTCACCCACTGTCAGGAGCTCATCGATGAGTTCCACCAGCGTAACCCCAACGCCCCTCGACGCATTGCCTCCACCGTGTTCGACTCCCTACCCTGGCAACCCCTACACAACCTGACCGTCACTGAGCCGTCCCCATTCGAATGGGCCTCTGGACGACGCCCGGGCTCTAGGTCCGTCGGGGACCGTCGGACTTAGGAGGGGGGTAATGTCACGGTCAGTGGACCAGCACCCCTTCTCGTTCCTTTTCGTTTTCCTGGAACTTCCACTTTCCCATCTTGATCCCTTTCCTACTTCGTACACATCCCATTTTGGACCCCTTGATCTCATTCTCGCGCCCGTATGCTCTGTTCCCGCGACCGCATGCCTTGTTCTCGCACTTACCATCCCGTTACCATGTGTTTTCCCACCCTTTTGTCTCCCACTCGTACAGCCTCGCTCCCTTTCCCGCATGAGTCACTTCCACTGGCACGTGATTGTTCAGAGTAGACTAGTATATAAGACCCTCCCAGCGCTTACCTGGTCCCCATCTCGACCTCCTGGTCATTGGGACTAGGTGCGCTTTCCCCATGTACTTTCCCCTTGTCTCTGTGCTAATATAACCTGGTCATTGGGACTAGTCTGTCGCAGTGCGCGTGAAGACTAGCTATCGACGACTTCGTGCCTTCGAGCCGGTCGTTGCTCTGCCCTCGTCGAGCTTCCTCTCTACTCTCCCCTTTTCGGCTCCTCTCCGCTCGCCCCTCAGACCGTCGCCGATCGACGTCTGGTGTCTACGCGCCTAGTCACCGCGACACTTATGCTGTACGCGCACTTACACACGGCCTGCTCAGCCAACCATCCCAATCAAGACACGCGCATGTACCTCTGCGTACAGTGTTTGCAGCGCGCCCTAGCCGGTAAGTATGCACGTTCGCCCATGGCCAGCTCTCTCTCATGGCAACATGTATAACGACAGGTGAACGTCTCATGACGTTCGGATGGCCTGACCCGAACCGCGCTGACGAGGAGCAGCTCATCGAGACCCTCCGCGGGATCATGTATCCCCATGGGGTGCCCGCCGAGCGTCCCCGCACTGGCCCGCCTACGCTCTCTAACTTGGCCACCCATTACATCCCGTCCTGCGCGACACCTCTCAACCCGGCCAATGTTGCGCCTGCTCCCGATGCGGCGTCTGCGGACGCAGCCTCTGTCTCTGAGTATGGCGTCGAGGACGGCGAGCGTCATGAAGGTCTCGAGTACACGGACACCTGGACAGCGGACGCAGCCTCTGTCTCTGAGTATGGCGTCGAGGACGGCGAGCGTCATGAAGGTCTCGAGTACACGGACACCTGGACAGCGGACGCAGCCTCTGTCTCTGAGTATGGCGTCGAGGACGGCGAGCGTCATGAAGGTCTCGAGTACACGGACACCTGGACAGCTGGCACTCCCGCGACCCAGTCCGCCGCCGTTGCTCAGCAGCCCACCGCCGCCGCTCAGCAGCCCACCGCCGTCGCTCAGCAGCCCGCCGTCGCTCAGCAGCCCGCCGTCGCTCAGCAGCCTGCCGTTGCCCCTGTGCGCCCCAGCGCGTGGGCCCCCGATTGGGATCCCTCTGAGCCGTTCATTGCCCCGGAGAGCGACTCCTCTGATTGGTATGTTGTCATCGTCGGCAGGCGCGTCGGTGTTTTTGACCAGACGTGAGTGGCTCCTAGCAGTCGCATAGATTGACAACTGACTATGCAATGGTAGTTACGAGAGAGACTTTGCCGTCAACGGCTGCCCAGGCAACAGCTCGACCTGGGTCTCCAGCAGGGCCGCAGCGCTCGAACGTTTCACCATCGCGCAGTCTATCCCCGGCTACGTGCGCGCGGTTCTGTAGGGTGTGTGTGTCTAGTTGTTCTCCGTGGTAGAAGTCCTCCCGCGATAGGTGTGCCGCATGGTAGATGTCCCCGTTGTTTGCGCTCTTCCGTGACTCTGTTCGCTCGTATGCTCGTGGTTTTCTCGGTGGTCCCTCTCCCAAAATGGACTCGTCTGTGACTCTTCCCTTATGTAGCTGCTTCTGTGATGTAGCTAGATTAAACTCAGATCTGAATGCATCTCAGCGCCGTGTGGCCCCATTACTTAACTTCGTCTGCGCGAACACACGCCCACACATGCCCTTCATTCGAACACTCACCACCCATGGGCCGAACTCCCAAGCATCTCACTCTGAGCGACAAGAAAGCGGCCCAAAAGGAGGCCAGAAGGCGTTACGCCCTCTCAGAACGGTGGGTTTCCTTCCCTGCGACATCCCGGGCGCCATACTGATGCTGCATGACCAAAGCGGGAAAGCGAAGCGCTCTGCGCGTAACGCGCGCACGTACGCGGATCGCAAGGTCGCTCAATGTACTCTCGTTGGTGTGGTGCTACCGCCCGACATGTTCAAGTACGCGTCCAGTGCCGTCCGCGTGGCCTTCATGTTTTCCGAGGGAGAGGACTATGCCCTCGGGCTGTGGTCATCACCGTACATGCTCATCGCACCGGACTCCACGGTCCGGAGGGTAGTATGCCGAGAAGAACATGGTGTTTGGGTGACAAGGGAAACACGGCTGAGTGCCGTGCAGTACCACCGATTTGTCGAGACTTCCCAGGCACGCACTGCAGAGTGGAAAGCGGAGGCACTGGAGGCAGAGGTGGTGGAAGAGGCTGTGCGCGATGAACTGGAGGCGCGACTGCATGCATGGGTTGCCGCACGGGATGGTGGGATCGGCAACGGGGATGGTGACCTGAAATATGCTCACGATGTGTACCTTGTCTGGGCGGCTAGGTTTGCGGTGTGTCTGGGACAGGAGTGGGAGATAAGGAAGCGAGGGCTGGGTGCATACGAGGAGGCACACGCCCGAGGGCAGCTACCTTGGCAAAAGGTTATGCGATGTATTCGGGCCATGCTGGCCACTTAGCGTAGTCAAATACAGGCCTACATATGCGAACTTTTACGCCGGACATAGGCCACTTGCGCCATATGCCTGAGACTGTAGGGCTGCGCGAGCCTCGAAGACAGGCATGTATTGCATGTGAACCAATGGACTGACCTTGGTCCCGGTGAACCTCACCGATATAACTCAATGTAACCAGGCCAATATTACTTCCCCGACATCCCATTAGTCCCAGAAGTTACTGCATAAATTAGGGCGGCCGTGCCATAATGTGGGACGGAGTAGTGCATTTGTCTGTGTATGTCAGACTTTTGGCTAGAGGCTTAAACGGCTGCTGATTGGTCGATCTGTGATCGTGAGGCGAGGCGCCGAACTGCATTTGGGAAGCAGAGCGCCGGATGCCAGCGCATCCCCCAACCACCATCATCACGACTCTTCCTCTGCCCAATTCGCGCCCCTCCTGTCCTCTCCGCCGCGAATACTAACAAGCCAAGATCCTACAAGACAAGTAAGCACCGTTCTGTTTGTCTGTCGCGAGCCTCGGACCCTGACGGTCGTGCACTTTAGTGCAACGGAAGGCATGCTCTTGTGTCTTTCTTTGCCCAACATGGCCTGTCATCTGACTGTAAGTTACGCGGGGCTCTGGCCTACTGCCTCCATGAACTCGGGCTTATCCACCTTGCAGCCAACACGTTCGCGACGCAGGCTCCGTATGGAAGAGCCACGTATTTACGAGCTCGCGGCTTTGGGTAAGTACGATGCACTGTTCAGGATGCGAGCAGAGTGTTGACAAATTTGCCTTAAGCTTGCGCGACGCATGTTGTGCATCCCACGGATCCAACCTCATGGTCGCGCATCGGCGAGAGTATCGCACTCGGGTATCCCAACACGGCGAGCTTCCATGTTAGCTACTCGACCGTCTGAACCTCCCTCCACCTCCTGACCTCGTGAGTCGCCTTGTAACCTCCGCCTTGCCGGATCCGAGTTGGGATCCACAGCTCATATGTTGCCTGCATGAAGCTGCCTCGCCTCATAACCCCCCCCCCCATCCCTCCCGCCATGCCCAAGCTCAAGCGCGTCCGACACTGGCTCGCGAAGGTGCTACCCATGCCCAAGCGCTGCAAGGACAAGGTTGACCGCTACACCTTCGAGTCCGACGACGAGACGGTTGCGTCCCAGCCGCCTGCAGTCCCGACAGAGCGACACAGGCACGTAGACTTTGGCACCACCGGCCAGCGACCCTCCAAGGTCACATCCTTCGTCAATGTGCCGCGCGTACCGTCGTCGAAGCGTCCGCGTGCGTCTTCGGCCCCCCCTGCACCCCAGCCTCTGCGAGACGAGCCTATCCTCGACACCTTCCTTGACGGCGTCGATCACTCGTACGCCCTCGACGACGACCCGGTCACTTTCGAGCCCGAGAGCGAGCAGGAGAGTGAGCGTGCCTCTCGTGCCCGCACTGCTGGGGTAAGTGCCTCGCTCATGTTGTCATCTCCTCCTTGCTGATGAAAATGTACGTCTGTCAGGATCGTCCTCTCTTGATGTGGATCAAGCGCATCCCGCAGTACCTTGCGGAGCTCCTACGTCTCGAGGGGCGCGGTGAGCATGCCACCCCACAGTGCGTCAAATGCGGCACGCTCGGAGGTGCATGCTACCGCTGTGAGGATTGTTGCAATGTCGGCCTGCATTGCCAGGACTGCATGAAGTCTGTCCATGCCGCATTGCCGCTTCATCGCATACGCGTACGTCGTCGTCAGTTCGAATCATATCCGGCCGTGTGTCTAACCACTCTCTCACAGCAATGGAAGGATGGTTTCTTCCAGAAGATCACGCTCAAGGAACTCGGGCTTCGGGTCCAGCTCGGCCATGACCCAGGCGACCGGTGCTTCAACCCGAAGCGCGCCTTTGCGGACGACTTCGTGGTTCTCGACGTCATGGGCATCCACGAAGTCGGCCTCGACTTCTGTGGGTGCGACAAGAACTATGGCATCGACCACACGACGCAGCTCCTCCGCGCTTGCTGGTACCCAGCCACCTGTGTCGACCCCAAGACCGCTGCCACCTTCACCCTGCTCGAGCACTTCCATGTGCTCTCATTGCAGTCGAAGGTCTCGGGTTGGGAATTCTACACGACGCTGTCCCGGCGCAGTGACAACACCGGCACGAAACCAGTAAAGGTACGCAATACCGTCCCGCAATCTCGTCCAATATGTTACTCACTGTCATGACAGGATCGTTACCCCGCGTTCATGACCATGGTGCGCGAATGGCGCCACCTGAAGCTCCTGAAGCGCAGCGGCCGAGGCCATGATCCTGGCGGCCCCGCGGCGACCACCCCGGGCTCGTGCGTAGTCGAATGTGCGGCGTGTCCTCAACCTGGCAAGAACCTTCCCGAAGGATGGGAGAACGCCCCTGCGTGGAAACGGTCAGTTCGTTATTGCATGCCGCACCTACTACAGCTAACATGTCCCCGCAGATGGCTCTATCAACTGTACCTCTCGCTTGATGCCAACTTCCGACTCAAGCGCCGCAAGGTCTCGACGGACGAGAACGACCCCACCCTCAACAACGGGTGCTCTTACATCGTCTCGCCGGCAGCGTACAAGGACTTCCTCACTGCCACCGGTAACATCCCTCCCGAGAAGCACACACATTGCAACAATCACAATGCGGTCAAGCTTGCCAACCTGAAGAACGGTG
Organism: Cerioporus squamosus; assembly: GCA_022592435.1. Lineage (NCBI taxonomy): Eukaryota > Fungi > Basidiomycota > Agaricomycetes > Polyporales > Polyporaceae > Cerioporus > Cerioporus squamosus. The sequence continues at coordinate 6,067 of JABYQS010000074.1, forward strand.
CGACTCTTGCGGCAACGGGCGTCGGCGCTGTGGACTGTGCGCGCCACGGCTTCCGGCGGCCCTGTTCAGTCGGCGATTTACAAAAGGGCGAACGGTATGTGATCTGATCATGTGCGCAATCTCGTCCTCTCTGACCCACCTCTGTAGGTACGCCAACATGGACTATCTGCTGCACTTCACGCTCCTGCTCACGGTCATCCCTTGGATCACGGCCACTTACGACATCGCGTGTCAATTCGGCATCAACCTCTTCAGCCGGTTCCGTGAGATCTATGGTTTCGACACGCTTGATTCACGTTCCTTTCGCTGGGCCATTCCGAAGTTCCACATCAACGCCCACCGTGAATACTGCCGCTCACAGTTCTCCCTCCATTACCTCCCCTTGCTCGGGCGCTACGACGGCGAAGGTATAGAGCGCAACTGGTCTGAGAACAACAAGATGGCCCCCTCGACCAAGGAGATGGGGCCGGGCTCCCGGTCCGACGGCCTCGATGACTCCTTTGGTCACCAAAACTGGTCCAAGACAATCAAATTTGGTGAGTAGTATACAGTTTGCAGTTCGTGTACGCCCTGATGCTTAACCGATGATGACAGCTTCGACGATGCTCAACAAGATCAAGCTCGCGGTCCCCCAGCGCAACACGCATGCTGTGGCCTTCCAACAGTACAATGCCGCCCTGCCTCAGGAAGACACCGCCAAGTGGACCGAGCTGGTGACGGCGTGGGAGGGCGATCCCTCGAAACCTAACCCGTTCATGGTGACCCGGGCTGGTAAGTCTTCCCGGTATCTACTCCTCGCCGCGTACTGATCCCCATTTACAGCTATCTCGGAGCCGGCCATCCGCAAGAAGCTCCTCGAGGACGACGCCGAGGCATTGCGTCTCGGAAAGGACATCATCCTCCATGAAGACTTCTCGTCGAGCACCATGCTCTCGGCGGGCATTGACCTGGAAGAGCAACAGTGAGAACGTTTCATGCATCAACCTGGCATCGCGCTGACTTATGCAACTTTGCAGGCGCGAGCACGCTGCCAACATCGCGGGGTTGCATGCTCATGCTACTGACAACGCGCGCGCCAAGGTGCTCGAGAAGCAGAACACCTTGCACCGCAAGCTTCTCGCATGGTTCAAGGTGCAACAGCTGTTCATCCCCGGAGTCCCCGCTCGCCGCACCCAGCTGATGACAAACGCTGCCTTGCAACCTCCTCACAAGATCCCTCTACTCCTCCCCAGCCACGCCATGCACTTCATCCACGTCGACCTCAAGCTGCTCGAGCAGGAGTGGGCCTTGCGTGAGGCCCAGGCCTACGACGCTCTCGCCGACATTCGTGGGTTCCTCGAGCTTCGGTGCCATCTGTACCAGATCAAGGACCGATGGGTCCGCGGTCAGGGGGCGAACACGCGCGCAATGAACTCCATCACAGGGGTCCAGTACAAGATCGACATGGCGGCACAGCGCTACCGCACGGCTCACACCGTTCTCACTGCCCTGTCTCCCAGGCTCCATAAGGACGCGCTGAATTGGCGTCGCACCCTGCGGTTCCTGGAGGATGCCGATCTCCGCCACGTCAGCGAGGAGGATGACACTACCGAGAGCACGCGCACCATGTCTTGGATCTGGAAGCAGACGCCGAGCGCAGAAGACATTGCCGGCATTGGGTGGGAGCGAGCCCAAGGTCATCTTCAAGATTGTAAGTGAGACCGTACCCTTGCGAGGACTTCTACTAACTGTTCTACTTGCAGCCCTGCGTGTTGAGTGGTGCAAGGCCCGGGCGCGCGCTCATCGTTGGAACGAGGAGTGCGAGCTCCTCCAGGAGGAGATGCGTCGCGTCATCCAGTACCACGATTGGGCCGCGCGGACGTGGGAGGCCCGGGCGAATGCTGTCAACGACGCGGATGCGGACACCGGTGACGCCACAGGTTCTGACTTCAAGGAAGGTGCCCGCGCGTACGCTCTGCGCCAGGCTGCTATTAGGAAGGACATGAAGGCCTCCTGCGCGAAGGCGTGGAAGTACGTTCCAGCGTATGTCTCATTGTCTACCGAGACTGGTGTGGACTCTCTTGCCGCCAATGAGGCGATCGTTCCGGCCATGAGCGCAGCCCCCACTGTGCATAGCAGGCCCTCCCTGGTCCCCGCGCCATCTGCCGACGACCTGACCACCCTGCTGGCTGCCATGTCTACCGCAAGCTTACCAGAACTGGAGGTTGCAACGTCGACGCCAAGCGCACCCGCTCTCGCCTCCACAGGGTCGTCCTCCACTACCACCCTTCCCGCCCTCGTCTCCACAGCGTCGTCCTCCACTACCACCCTTCCCGCCCTCGTCTCCACAGTGTCCTCCTCCTCCTCCACCCTCGCCTCCACAGCGTCATCCTCCACCACAAGCTTGCCTGACCTCGTGCCAACAGCAAACTCAAGTGTGGTGTCCTTCACAGAAGATCAGAACGCTCTCGACAACGCTATGGAGGAGATGGCACGGTTCCTTGGAATGCAGTAGGGGTCTTCGATGATTAGGTACGCATACTCTATCCCTTCCTCCCTACCTTCCATCTTCCATCACCATGCAAGTGTCGCCTCCTCTTGCCCTCGCGCCGTTCCCTTGCGTTGCTGTTGGGACTTACCCACCTGCGCTCGTCACGTCATATCATCTCTGCCGCTACAGATACTCATGTATTAGACAATGCCTACAATATCATAGACATGTAGCAGATTTGCTCCGGAGAGAATGTTGATTTTTGTCTTCACGCACGGGCGCCTATTTGTAGGACTTTGCGATTTCAGCTCGGAAGGCTGGCGTCTGAGTCTCCCAATATGTACCTCCGGCCTCCAGGACACTCTCGCAGCTGTCGCAGCCCCGATCTGGCAGTGTGCCCCCCCTTTCCAGGCATTCTCCTGCACTGGCGAAGACTTCTGCGTACTGAACGCCCCAGCCCGCGAGCCCGACCTGGATGATTCCCTGATGCACCGCTAGCAATACGGTATCACGGTGCGTTGTGACTCTTCACTACGAGCTCCGGATCTAATTGCCGATCCTACGCCCTCGATGGACACTGGGACCGTGCGCGCACGCACAACGCTCTGCGTGCACATTATTGTCAGTACCGGCTGGTGGGTGCACGCACAAATGCTGAGTCGATTTTTGCAGGCTGCAGTGCTAGGTAAATCAACACCAAGGCGTCCTGCGCAACGCAAGGTAGTACAGGGTGAGGCAAGGTGAGGCGCGGTGCGCCGTGCACGCGAACGCGGCGTACAATCCCTCACGCATCACATCGTTACATGGCCGCCGCTCTTGCTCACTGTATACTGGAATACTGAGGACGCAACGGATGCGCAAGGGAGATTCAATCGTCCAGCGGATTGAAGGGTTTGTGCGCGCGTGCGCGCGACGCTGCAAGCTGCGCCCCATGCCTGCAGGCTACATGCAGGCATGGGACGCATGCGCAAGACCTGTGCGGCCTCCTGCTTCCCTTCCGCATGCAGCCCTCCATCTCGACGGTGGCCACGATAGCACTACAGGGATGCGGCGGGTGGGCAAGGGTAAGGGCGCGCGGGCACGCTATCGCGAGCGTCGGTAGCAATGGCCGCTTCGGGAGGACCACAGTAGCAATGGCCGCTTTTGGGCGACCCAGCGGGTTATGCGAGCCCAGGATGTCGGAGGTTGAATACCGTCTGGAAATGGGAGGCACGATTGCACCCAGGAATGGCAGGAGGGCGGTCTGCCCCCAACTGGGAGGAGGCGGCGAGCGCGCTACGTTATGTCTTGGAAAACATCCCGGAATGGACGTACAGGCTAGGTGGGGGGAAGGCGCAGGGGAGCGCTGTCCGTATTGAGCGAACGCTCATATATCTGGCCTATCGGTAATCAGAGACGAAGATACAACACCATCTGTCACTAACTACAGAGGACTATATATCCCCCTGCCAGCTACAGGTGGGTTGGTGGCACAGACGAAGGTGCCGTGATGCCTTGAGTTTTCGCCATGGACGAAGTATGCAAGTGGAGACGAAGCCGGAGGCATCTGCATGCAGGTTGTGATCTCCAGAAGGTCATGCTACTAGTAGCAAGGATGCTGGGAGGACTCGATAACAGCGGCAATGTTGACCTGTTGTCAAGTATGTCTGTCAACTTCATGTTAGTATTCAGTACTTACTGTGACACACTGACTCGGAATTGTCGTCGTCAGACTTGTTTGGCTGCACCCTGATAGCATAGGGCAACTGCTGCGCTAGGCAGTGGCAGACAGAGACAGGCAGTTCCGGATAGAGACACCACCCTCCGGATAGAGACACGCCCTTCCAGATAGTTCCGCGTAGATCCAGCGGGCTCGGTATGATGGGGGGGATATCTACCACGCTATCACTCCGCTCGGTACCATATAGCCGGGATATCTGGAAGCGCGTTTCCTGATGAAAGCACGATTTGTAGTACTAACCAGAGTGTCGTACGGCTGTACCGAGCACCGTATCTTTATAGGCGAGTAGGTTTGACAAGTCGTTGAGCATTGGCAAGTCCGGTTGCGCAACGTCGGTGGGAAGTTCACAGATATCGCGATATAGTAAGATGTTCAGGTAGTCCATGCATAGCAAACGCAACGCCGCGGCATCTCCCTCCTCCAGCTGCGAAGTGCCGTGACTAACCATCCAGTATATGTAGTCGTACGCAGTTCGGAGGTCGTCGCCGACCGAGGGATTTGCTTCGACCGCTGAGTAGAGGCCCTGTCCTGTCCGAGCCAGCAGCGCAGCGATCACCCCGCTCCACATGCATGGGCGCACTGAACGCATCATGCTGGTATGCCGATCTTGTCCCCATTGTCGGAGATTCTCCAGGAAGATCGTCCGGGCGGAACGTGAAGCAGCACTCGGGGAGAGGTCTGCGAAGCATATCGCAGCGTCGTCAAGGTAACGTGGGTTCATGGTGGTGGTGTACGCCATCGATACTATGTTTGCGTCTAGATGATCTGTCCACGACGAGACGAGTGACATTTCCTTGCCACGTAAGGTAACTTTGAAGGAGTCGTCGACTTTCAGCAGAGACGAAGACAGTCGACCCAGGAAAGAGGGGGTGTCTGTCGGCAGGCGTTCCTCCACCCAGTCCAATATGTCTACCATCCGACGACAGCAGCTGTAGAACGCGCGTTTGACAGGACGCATGATCTTGAAGATGGCGTATGCTGGCGGTGAGCGGTAGGAGCAGTCTCTGGTGAACGCGGGAAGGGCCATAGTCGTCAGGGAGAACGCGCCTAGAACACCGACGAGGACCGTGGCGACAATCGCAACACCGCTGTCGAGATTCCACAACAGGACGAGGAGTCCCGCAAAGAAGAGCGCCGAAGCGACCTGAAGCAGCACCGGGAGCACGCCGACAATCTCCGCCACTCGCCACTTCATGAGGGCGTTCAGGCGGTGCTGGCGGAGACGCGCGAGCTGGCGCGATTTTCCTGAGATGCCGGAGGTGTACTCGTTCAACCACTGCTTCACCATGATGCCCACCGATGCGGCGGACAAGCTGAAGATCAGGCTCGAGAACCAGAGAGCATTCAGCCAGACCGCCGACCGGGGCGCCGGCAAGGGTTGCGGCTGGTGCAGGACGAACGCAGGCTGCGTGGCATTGACGAAACCGGTGTTGACCGAGAAGCTACTGAGCTGTGCGGAGATTTGTTGGAGTGCGGAAACAACAGGGTCGGGAGCCGGGGGAGTTAGGAGCTGGTATGACTGCACATTGAAGGCGGTGAGAATTGCGGAGAAGAGGCCAGCCTATACAACGGCACGAATCAGACTGTCTTCCAAGACGATATCGTGCGGGTAGACTTGCATATACGAGGAGGGTGTCAATCTCCTTGTTCCACCGATCGACCATCTCGTCACTGTACTTCTTGACCGCATGAGCTGTCGCATCCCATGCCTGCTCTCGTTGCTCCGGAGTGAAGAACGTCTTGCGCGAGTTCCAGTATTTCTGTCAAGCGTGCGCTGCTTCAGCGATCGACGAACATCGTCATTCACCGGTAGCTAAAAGGTACAAGGAGACGATGGACTCTTTGGGGTATTGCTCATTGCCACGTAGAGATATACAATAGATACACACCTCGAACTCCATCTGTGCATTCCTCCGTTCAGCGTCTTGACGGCGTTTCCTCTCCTCTTCGGTGTTCGGTGAACTCGAACCCTGCAAAGAGTGAGTATACAGGCTACACACAAGCACAATGAAGAGACAGTACCTTCTCCCCGTAGTATGCAGCTCCATCCAGTACTGGAGACGGTCGTGTTGGTGTTCCAAGGTTGACTAAACTTGGTGAGATGAGGTGAGGAACTGATTCGACGCTGTCGGCCATGTCTCCGATGCACAGCAGCCTAATAGTTGTGATCAAAGACGCACAGAGAGAGCACTTCGGAAGGAGGCGATGGTGGACGCTAGCGAGTACTTGAGAAAGTGCGACCAGGAACAAGTTCAAGTTGTACATGCTACTGCTGCGGCGTCTAAGTATGTCGGTCAGGGCAGATGCCGAAGCTCATGTCCGAAAAGATCGGAGACGCGATGCCATACGGTCACCTGACGTGCGCGTCGCGCGTCCCCTGCTTCATCGGGCAGCGCGGGATAGTCGGCCTCTCTTGGCTCTCTACCATCACCATCGACCCTCTGCAGCTGGCCTTACCATGACTTTCCTCTCCTCTGTCTTGCATGAGCAGCATCATCTACTTCCGGGACTGTTTGCCTGCCGAGAAGCGCGTTGCAGCCAGTGTTCGTGACTATATGCGCTTTAGTAAGTATCAATAATCCATGTCCGTAGATAGAGAGCTTTCTTAACACTGTGGAGAAGTCGCAACCCAACCGAAGACTCAGCCCAAGACACGCTTGGTGCCACCCTCGCTTTTAGGAGTGATGGCCACAAGGATGGTTCGGACATGCGCAGGTGAGTCCCGCCCTTCTGTCGGACACGAGCTCTGTCTGACCTCAAGACAGCAACAATGGCCTTTCCCCACAGCCCCTTTCTGCTGAGTACGCATTTTCTTGTTCTGGTGCGATCGAGTCTCTATATCCCACTTATACTGAGTACAGCTGCGGCGTGGGTTTCACGTCCTACACGACCCACCGTGCCCGGGCCATTTGCATTAGTTCGGGGCGTCAGCGAACGTGAACTGTTTGACGTAAGGAACGAGTTAAGGTCGCGATATGCACTAACTCGTTGTAGAAAATCAAATTCACCGCGGGAGTTCCACCAACACCTGCATGCTCTTTAGCAGAACGCGTGCTCGATGTTGGAGCACACCGCAGAACGGACAGTCCGTCGGCTCGTCCAAAGAAGCGGCGTCGGAACAATCCCAGTGGTACATACTTGAGGTCCTCAGAACCACGCCGTATTGAATCTGGACTTCCCCACCCAGTACGCCTTCTGTAAACTCCCGTCCTTGAACTGACAAAACCTCTACACCCTGTACACGTGACTATACGTGCTGGTTACTGCAGGCGTCTTGCACAGGGGTCACTCAGTACAGTCCACAGCCCCGACGTGTCAGTACCCGACCTGAAGACATGGACTTCTGGAACCCTCAACCCCTCTCTCGGAGTCTCTCCTCCAGTAACTTTTGCATTCTCGGCACCCTTGATGCCTCCCGCTCCTTGATCGACGTCTGTCTACCTCGATTCTCCTCCTCAGTGCCGTACCACTCTCTCCGCCCCAGGATCCACCGAGCGGTGCATCATGTTCACCTGGAATGCCCGAGCAGCGAGCACGATCAGCATCCTTCTCGTGCGAGTGGAACTCTCCAACCTTCCCCTGGACCCCAATTTCGGAGTTCATCTCCACCATATCGACATTCACAACACATGGACCCCATGCCACCACCACCAGCTGTATCATGAAGACGCCCTTGTCGCGAAAGTGAAGCTGAGTCTATGGACATAGCACCTGGTGTTGTGGCGGTGAGTAGTTCAAGGCAAATGCCGCCCGCACTGCCATATGCGGCTGCCCGGAAGACTGGGTGGGTCTGGCGACGATCTGCGCGTCATGCTCATTTCGTCAGCGCGCGTGTGGGGAATTAATGTGGACGGCAGCGCGGGCTGACGACACGCATAAAGGCCAGGACCCGAGCCCGAGCAGCCTCCAACCCACACCACCCCTCACAGCCTCCTCCGAGGACGCAGCGCACAGTCCGGTCGGACGCAGCAGAGAACACGGCAGTCGGAAAGCTTGTTTAGCGGCGGATTGATCCAGCAACACGTTGATAGGTGGGGAGACCAACCAGCGGAGTATGAAGTCCTCGCGGTTCGGTAAGTGACAGCACCAACTCCATCCTCCCCTTCCTCCCTTCCCCTCTTCCTGCACTTCCCGCCAGACATTTATCATCCCTCTCATGGCGACAGCAACAAAGTCCAACATTTATGGCATCCCTGGCTCGGCCGAGGTCAGCGAGGCCAAGCCTGGCGAGGCACCTGTTCGTCGGCTGGCAATGACGAAAGACGCGCTCACGACGAAGCCGCCCCATGGCATTGAGACCGTCTGCGACGTCCTCGACTACGCTGCACGTACACACGGGACCAAGAACGCGTTCGGTTGGCGTGACATTGTCGACGTTCACGAGGAGAAGAAGGAGGTCAAGAAGGTCGTCGGCGGCAAGGAGACCACGGAGACCAAGACATGGAAGTACTTCCAGCTCAGCGACTACAAGTACATGTCCTTCATTCAGGTCAAGGAGGCGGCGGTCGAGGTTGCGGGCGGTCTGTTGAAGCTGGGGATCACGAAGCAGGATATTGTGAACATTTATGCGGCAACGAGGTACGTGTCTTCGTCGACTCCTATGACGCGCCCACCCTGACCGGGACCTGTAGCCCGAACTGGCAGCTCATATCCCATGGGTGCAACCTCGTTGGCACTGCCATTGCCACTGCGTACGAAACCCTTGGCGAGTCCGGTCTGCAACACTCTCTGAACGAGCCCCAGTGCGTGGCCGTCTTCACGAACGCGGAGCTATTAGATGTCGTCGCGAACGTGGCCGCCAACGTCCCTTCGCTCCGGCTCGTGATCTACGACGGCAAGCCGAAGCAGGAGCTCCTTGACAAGGTCAAGGCAGGACGCGAGAACTTGCAGGTGCTCTCCATAGATGAGCTGCGGAAGCTCGGGGAGGGTACGAGCGCGGAGGATCTCAAGGACCGACGCCCCACATACGACGACGTCTCGTGCATCATGTACACCAGCGGCACGACGGGAGCACCAAAGGGCGTCGTCATCACGCATGGCAACCTCGCTGCGTCGCTCGGTGCGATTTACCAGCTGCTCGGACATCACCTCCACTCGGATGACGTGTTCATCGCCTACCTCCCGCTTGCGCACATCCTCGAGTTCATCGTTGAGCTGGCGCTGTTCTTCGTCGGCATGACGTTCGGGTACGCGCGGGTCAAGACCCTCACCGACGCGTCGGTGCGTAACTGTGTCGGCGACATCCGCGCGCTGAAGCCCACCGTCATGATCGGTGTTCCTGCTGTATGGGAGATGATCAGGAAGGGTATCGCGGCGAAGGTCAACTCTGGCGGCACGTTGAAGAAGAACGTGTTCAACGGTGCTCTGACTATCAAGAAGGCCGGCTTGCCTGGTCTCTCCCAGCTCGTAGACGCGGCCGTATTCAACCAGGTCAAGCAAGCAACTGGCGGCCGCCTCCGTCTGGCGTTCTCAGGAGGTGCTGCTCTCAGTGCCGAGACGCAGGAGTTCTTGTCCGTCGCTCTCGTGACGGTCATCCAGGGTACGTCCCCGAGCTATGCGTATACGGTCGTGTGAGTCCTAATGCCAGTCACAGGCTACGGTTTGACGGAGACGTGCGGTATGTGTACTATCCTGCCGCCTGAGTTCATGCAATACAACACCGTCGGCCTGCCACTGCCCTCCGTGGAGATCAAGTTGCTCGACGTGCCTGAGGCGGGCTACCGCTCGACGAACAACCCGCCGCAGGGCGAGGTCCTCATCCGCGGTCCCTCGGTCATTAAGGGCTACTACAAGCGCGACGACCTCAACAACGACGAGACCATCTTCACCAAGGATGGCTGGTTCCGCACAGGTGACGTCGCCCAGTGGAATCCGGATGGCACGCTCAGGATCATCGACCGGTCAGCCCACTTTCTCTCCCCTGACTCATGCCGAGGTGCTGACGCGTCGCGCTTCCCCTATTCCAGCATCAAGAACCTTGTCAAGCTGCGCCAGGGCGAGGTAAGCTCCCACTGCCCCAAACCCCAAGCGAACTGTGAACTAAAACAGACATGTGTGACATGACTAACGCCGCCCGTTCTTCCGCCCGCAGTACATCGCGCTCGAGCGCCTCGAGTCAATCTACAAGTCGTGCAACCTCGTCGCGAACATCTGCGTGCACGCCGACCCGGACGCGACGCAGCCGATGGCGATCATCATCCCGCACGCGGAGCACCTCCGGCACACGCTCGAGGGCAAGGACATCGGCGTCGACCCGAAGGCGTCCCTCCCCGAGCTATGCCACAGCAAGGCCGTCGTGGACCTCGTGCTCAAGGAGTGCAACGCGGTCGGCAAGAAGAACGGGTTCAAGCAGATGGAGCTCCTCCAGGCCGTCGTGCTCACCCCCGAGGAGTGGACACCCGAGAGCGGGCTCGTCACCGCCGCGCAGAAGATCCAGCGGAAGAAGATTGCGGAGGCCTTCAAGGACGAGATCAAGGTACGCTGTGCTTTGGCTCGTCGTATCTCTTCACTTGATTGTGGACTAACCGTTTTCTGTCCTCAGGCTGTGTACAGGCTCGGATGAGCGGGGTGCCCATTGCTGCTGCGTCTGACCGACTCGACTGTTGTTGTCCGTCCCCACTCATTCCCTGTTCCCCTGTTTCATCTGTCATCTTTCTCGATCTTGTTCATCTGTACTGTACATCTCAACCATTGTACGATAATTTCACCGGACAGCACGGGTCTCCAAACACGCATCTGATTCGGATTCAGACTAGACATGACCATCGTACGATCGTTCGGTGGGCGAGTCCGTCGGGATGCATGGGGGATTATCATACACGCAAATACACTATCACTAAGTAACCAAGCGTACAGGTAAGGCGAATAACAAAGCACAATAAGTACGAAGACAAACCGACAAAGTGTACGACGAAGGGGGGCACGCTGAAGAAGTCGTCGAAAGAGGAGAAAGAAGAGGGAGGTCCGAGGCAAAACGGGCATCGAGAAAACGGCGAGCGTTCGTTTCAGTCGACCTCCATTGACTCCTTCTCGTACTTCTTCTTCATCACGCTCACTGTTGGTTGTAATCGATCAGTGACGCGATCCTGTGTCCGAAGAAGACGGTTGCTTACCTTCTCGCGATATCTGACCGGACGAGAGCCAGCCCTCCGGGAACGCCGCGACAATCTGCAGACGTGAAGCATGAACATCCTGCACCACGCCTCGCACAACCTGAGAGAGGATGCATTGTACGCACCTTCTGATACAGGTTCTTGCGCACGCCCTGGTCGCTCACGATCTGGTTCGAGCCCTCCAACGAGCTGCCACGCGGTGTCCTCGTCAGCGCCTTATATCACGTCATCACAAGCAACACTCACTTCTTCTCGTTCTCGATCCGACAGCACTCGTTACTCAGACACACCAGCTGCCAGATGATCGCCTTCATCTGGTCCGTGAGGCGGTACCGCTTCGCAGGTGGGTGCGCGTCCTTGCCGCCCTTGCCACCGGGCCCGGTCCCATCGTCGTTCTCACCGCCGTCGTCGAGGGACGCGCGCTGCTCAAGCGCTGTGGACACGATCATAGGTGTCGCTTGCGCGTCGCTCGCAGCGGGTGAGCCTTCGAGCGAGTGCGCGGTGCCGCTCCCGCCTTCCCCTGCAGCCTCGAGCTTGGCCCGTTCGTGTCGCTTCTCTGCGGAGGATATCAGGGAATGAAAGAAGGCAGGGTGGAGCGGACGCACCCCACTGGACGACACTCTTCTCCCACTCCTCCTTCGCCTTTGGGAAACCCTCCTCGGCGAGCACACGCAGCTCCTCGATGAGCGCGTTCTGTCGGTCGAGGAGCAGGTTCGTATGATCGCGCCATATTGTCCGCTTGATCAGTTTCTGAGAGTGCTGTCAGACACCGTCGAACCAACGCCGCTGGGGAGCACATACCGTCATCGTGAACTTATTATATGGGAACAGCCGCGGCATCAGGTTGAAGAAGTTGTCGTCATACTCGCCCAGGATGACAGCCTTCAGCGCAACCTGCCCCAGGATGGGCTTGATCCCGGGCGGGAACTTGCCCTTGACGTCCCAGTTCTCCTTCGCAATCGCTTCCTTGAGGACCTCGATAGCCTGCTCCAGCTCAGGATGGAATGGTTGCTGTAGGAAAGGTCACGTCAAGAGGAGTGCCGTAGCGATGTATGGGGGTACTCACAATCTCCACCGTCTTCCGCCGCTTCTTCGCCCCACCCTCGGAGACACTCGTCACGGACTGCGCCTCGCTGATCTTCCGCTTCAGCTTGCCGTTGTCCTCGCCATCAGAGAGGAGCGCGATGGGTGCATCCCGTGAGCCCTCCTCAGTCTTGACCTTCGCGTTCGACGGAGAAATGCCATTGGGCGGCGCTGACACGGACAATGCAGGCAAGGGAAGAGTCGCTGTGGAGAGCGCGGCAGAGACGGATGCCGAGGGCGCGAGGATGTTGATCTTCTTCGACTTGGGCTTCTTCGCAGACGGCCTGAATTCACAGCGAGCGTGAGAACCGAGGGGGTATAGGTGGATGGTGGATGTATGTGGTGGTCACGTACTTGTTCAGAAGTGCTACTTGGCCGCTGGAGACGTAGAACCCCTTCTGCTTAGTCTGCGCGAAGAATGTTCTCTCGTCTTGCGCGAGCTCCGAGTCGTCGATGAAGGGGTCGGTGGTGTCGTAGTACTCGGACGCATGGTGTCTCTTCTGCTGAGGAAACGAATGAGCGATCTCGTTCCGAGCGGGATCAATCAAAGAGAAAGCAAGTACGCGGACGCGGTACACAGAACGTCATGTCGGATCGCGACGTCTCTAGAAGCCTGGGGATGCATACAGCTGTTATCGCATCCGGGCCGAGTTTCTGCTCATGTGCGCTGAGAAGAATGGAAGGGGAAGTGGTCGACGGTAGAATCCCTCGCCATTGCCAGAAGTCACTGTCTCGCGTACGTCGTGTGCGCATATAGTCGTACACGAGACAGTAGCTTTCCAACTCGATCGAATACGAGTGCGACCAGAGAAGCATCCGGATAGACCGCGATGGTTCGGAGCTGACTGTGAGGTAACATGGCTAAAGTGAGTCGCGAAGCACAACGTCCGATGCCTGCGGGAGGACGGTATGTGCCGTGATGCCCGCGGGTTACGGAGAGAGAACCCATAGCACCGGTGATCGGACTGGACGCTTTGTCCATCTCCATCGGTGCTTGCTTGCGCGTATAGTGCGATGGTTGCGTTTACTGGCCGCTAAGTCGAACATGGACGAAGTGGGGCGCGAACGAGGATGCGTGATACATGGGTCGAGTGGTCCGCGAAGGACGACGACCGACGCCTGCGGGATGGCGGTGATTATATGCGCCATCCGGAGGCATGGCATCCCTGGTACGGATGTGGAGAGATTGTGATACTGTCGCGGTCGCAGCCGATGTGCTCGAGTGAGCAAAGCGCATGACTCGAGAATCCTGCACGCAGGACCGAGTCGCGAGGCTTCTAAGGATATATGTAGCTGCTGATGCCCGAGCAAGTAGCTATCTCAAGTTCGCGTATGCCCAAAGCTTTCGCTACGTCTTTTTATGCGCATACAGGAGAGTGGAAGTGAGAGAGGAAAGTGCAGAAGTAGTGAAAGTGCAATCCCGACGGACATGCACATCACCAGTCGCGTGGATACCGCGCCATGTCTAAACAGAAAGCACAGTGTTTCAGACACCCGTCCTTGCCAGGAGTCACTGTCTCGTGTATGTCTTGAGCGTATGCAGTCATACATGAGACAGTGGCATCCTCGAGGGAACAATCCGACGCGATTGAACTCGACTCTTTGTCCCCCTCTATCGAACCGCAGTCCGGCACGAAAGAAGGTCCTTGTATGCGGGTAGAATGCGACAGAGGCCTTTGCTGGCCGCGAGGATGAACATGACTTCGGAGGACAGTGCGGATGCGACGACCGACGCCTCCCGAACGGCGGAGACTGTATGCGCCATTTCGAAGGAGACAGGGTTCCTCATGTACTTGAGGTGCTCACCTTCCTACGTCGCTTTCCCTGCGGCTGCTCCTGCTTGTCGACCTTAGGGCCGCCGTCATCGTCTGCGTCGCTCTCGTCGCTCGTGTCCGGCTTCGGTTCGGGAGCGGGAGTGGCCGGGCGCTGGCCGGTGGCCTTTGCGAGCTCGGTGATGTTGACTTCATAGTCCTCGGGGCCGCCGAGCTTAATGTCTAACCGGATCGTCTGGAGGGGCTGGCGGGCCGGAGGCGGGGGCGGAGAGGGCGAGGAGGCACGGGGGACGGCGGGTTTGGTGGACTTTGGTTTGGCGCCCGAGGGCGCTGCGGCTACGTTGGACGATGATGGCTTCGACTTGCGGCCCCGCGCGCCCTCGGCGGCGGGGACGGCCTCGCTGGACGACGCGGCGGCATCGATGGCGACGGGGGGAGGTACGAGGTCGACGGAAGAGGCCCGGCTATCGTAGTCAACGGGAGGGGAGAGGTGTGCTGGCGACGGGGAGGGTGGCGGCGTGGACGTCGGCGACGACACGTTCGACGCACCTCGCGGCCGCCGCTTCGCCTCGTGGGCGTCGTCGACGGCCATCTCGACGTCGCTGGGGGCGTTATGCATGGCTGGGAGGGGAGGAAAACGAGGGGGGAGGGAGGGGGAAGTTACCTAATTAGGCAGTATTCGGGGGGATGGGGAGGAAGAGATGGAAGATTGCACATCTCTGAAGTTCGGAGGATGAGAATACTTGATTCGGGTGACCCGGTTGACGACTGGGCTTGTGGCTTGGTGCAGAGAATCGGCGCGGCCTTTTGCCTGTCCTTCCCCCCTTCCCATTGGCTCGGCGTTTGCCATTTACGATTCCAACGTAGCGCCCGCACTGCTTTCTCCCGGCCGCTGCAGTCTGGATGTCTTGTTTCCAACCACCTCCATGTCCGTAAGCATCCAGTCGTTACTCTAGTATAGTGAGTGGTCGGAAGGTCACAAGATTAGGTTTACTGACCTACAGGACTTAGGGGAAGTGCTTGTATCGCGGATTTACATAGGGATTCTATCTACATGCCATGGGACCTGGGATAATACCGTCACGGTCTCTTATCTCTCAACGCTGGGAGATATCTCCACCAGGAGCGAACATAAGTAGTATGGTGAGTACTCGCGTACACTTGTGGATTCAATTATGTATCAGGTTGACTCGCGCTCGTGCTCTCAATCTTTGCAGACTGTCACGGCTTCCTCAGGTCACCGAGGCCCTGATATTTGTACTAATCAAATGGGCAAACCGCCGCGGGCATTCCTGCAGGTTCATCCACTCAGTTTGCCTCTCAAGCATGGAAAGGCACCTGGACTGACTATACTGGTGATCCTCGTACGTATCTTAAGGTTCGGGATAGCATGTTACTCTCTGCATGACATGGATGACGCATATCAGTACTGAAATCGCGCTCTTTTCTACCCGATGTTATCCGTTCTCACTTCTGCCAAGCTCTTCCAGTCCGTTTCATTCCCAAGGAGGCAAAGTCAAGAGGGATGCCCTACGAAACGTTGGGCGTTCAGCGCTCTGCGCCCGCACATGTCCTGACTGCGGCCGGGTGTCCGGAGACCGCCCAGCATCACAGATAGACTCCGGAATCTCGCTACAACCACATGCGATATTGCTCGACCTCTCCAGCTGCATGCGCCTTTCCATGCGGGGATGCGCCGACCGAGGCTATGATGTCTGTACAGGGTCCGTGTGCGTGGGCCTCTGTGTGAAGGACGTTAACGGTTAGGCTTCCAACCGCACACGCTTGGCCTGAATCTCCGGCTCAGGCGTCGGAGTTATCGATTACGGCGGCAGTGTTCAGGTCGCCGGTTGCGAGACGTCGTGTCAATGCATCACGCAAGGCGCCGGTACCTATCTACATAAGAAGCGCGGTGGGAAGTGCGAGCCAACAGTACTTGACTGAACCGTACAGAACTGCTGGCTTCGTGCAGGATGGTCCATTCTGTCGTGCTTGCCTTGCTTTTGGTCGCTCCTCTCCTCATCGTGTATCGTCGCTTCGTGCGGCGTGCGCATCTCCCGCCGGGACCTCCGGGGCTGCCGCTCGTAGGCAACGTCCGCGATATCCCGTCGCCGCAAGATTTTTCGTGGCTGAAGTACCATCAATGGTGTCGAGAATACAGTGAGTTCTTTGTTCCAGAGACTCTCGCGATGCCTACCATTTCTGACTTGTGCTTCGTGTAGACACTGAGATCCTGCGCCTAAATGCACTCGGTATGAACATTATCGTCATCGACACGATGGACGCGGCCACAGAACTTTTGGACAAGCGGTCCTCGATATACTCCGACAGGTACGCCCTCCGCCTCCCAGTACCTAACGCACGCTGACTCCCATACACAGACCTCGAATGATCATGCTCAACGAGCTGTACGTGGACGCCGCTTCCGCAGTCGCTCCTTCATGTTGCAGGCATTGATCTCACGCTACGACGTACAGCGCCGGCTTCGGATGGAACTTCGGGTCCATGGACTACGGCGAAGACTGGCGGATGTGCAGGAAGATGACGCACCAAGAGTTTCACGCGGTCTCGTTTAAGAAGTACCGCCCCATCCTCACCAAGCAAGCGTATGACTTTGTCTGCCGACTGGCCAAGGATCGTGGAGCCCGCGTTCCAATACACACCAAGCAGTGAGTCGTCCTCGACTATCTTCGTCTCGTGTGATACTGAACTGAGACGGATTGTGTGGGCAGTATGGTTGGCGCGAACATTATGGAAGTCACGTATGGGATCAAGGTCCTTCACGAGCATGACCCGTTCATCGAGCTCGCCGAGGCCGGTCAGGAATGCGTCGGGCGATGCGCCACTGCGGGAGTGTATCTGGTGGAGCTCCTTCCCATTCGTACGTACGCGCCCTATGAGTTGCTCGAATACAGGCTAATTATAACCTGTTCATGACTTGCAGTGAGGTACCTCCCGAGTTGGTTCCCGGGTGCAACCTTCCAGCGGGAAGCGAAGGCCTGGCACCAGAAGGCTACGCGCCAGCTTCACGTACCCTACGAGGACTTCGTCCACCGGTTGGTAAGTATCACTCTTCGCACTGGTGATGATCAAATACTGAGACAATCTATGTGATCCAGAAAGCGGGTCAGGTAGAGGACTGCATGGCCAAGGCTCTCCTAGACAGCTTCGGCGACGACAAAGAGTCTGAACGTCTGGCGAAGATGACCACAGCGACGATGTACATGGGTACGCCCGCGCGTGCGCATCCTCTCATACACGGCTGATACTAGTGCCACATCGTCAGGCGGCTCGGAGACGGTGAGTCCGTGCATTCTCCGCCAAACACACAGGCTCAACTGTCCCCGTAGATCGCAGCCAGCATGCATAGCTTCATTCTCGCTATGCTCCTGTACCCGGAGGTGCAGGAGCGCGCACGCCGCGAAATCGAGAAGGTCCTTGGCCCGCGCCGTCTCCCGACTTTTGACGACTTCGGCTCGATTCCCTACGTTGATGCGCTCATCAAGGAGACTCTCCGATGGCACCCTATCGTCCCGCTAGGTATGCCGCACGAATGGCTAATCAAACTGGCTGGCCTATGAATATGGCCTACTATAGATCTCCCACATAAGCTGCGGGAGGACGACGTCTACGCAGGATACCGCCTTGAAAAGGGCTCGTTCGTCATGGTGAACCACTGGTACGCTCCCATTCCGTCCGCTCATCCTGCTCAACCCCAAACCACTCACGCCGTCCACCTGGCACCATGACCCAGGTCCATCCTGCACAACGAGAAGCACTACCCAGACCCACACCTGTTCAACCCCGACCGATTCCTCAAGGACGGCGCGCTGAACCCGTCAGTGCCCGACCCCGAAGAGGCCGCGTTCGGCTTCGGGCGCCGCGTCTGCCCCGGGCAGCACATGGCGTACGACACCATGTGGATCGCGATCGCGTGCGTGGTTGTGTGTCTGGAGATCGGGAAGGCGAAGGATGAGGCGGGGAGGGAGATCGACGTGGGGGAGGATTTCGTGAGCAGCTTCGTTAGGTGAGTCTTGCCTACCATTACCCGAGTCACAGATGGCTGATTGTACTTACTATGTGGTGATATAACGACAGCGAACCGAGGCCGTTCTCGTGCGAGATGCGGTTCCGCTCGGAGGCGTACGCTGAAATGGTTACTAGGGCTTAAGTGTGGAAGGCTTCCCCGGTGAGCAAGTCGTC
The DNA here is from genome assembly GCA_022592435.1 of Cerioporus squamosus. Taxonomy (NCBI): domain Eukaryota; kingdom Fungi; phylum Basidiomycota; class Agaricomycetes; order Polyporales; family Polyporaceae; genus Cerioporus; species Cerioporus squamosus. The sequence goes on from JABYQS010000074.1 coordinate 24,427, forward strand.
CACACCGCAGTTTCGTAGAATGTCTGTGAGCATGTTGTCCGAAGTCACGTCTCAGATGAGCTAGTGGCACTTCACAGGGAGTACGGTCAGGTGTGCATGCTTGTCTGCCAGTACTCGCAAGCAACTGGCGCGTACATATTGCGAGGCCATTCGAGCAGGGTCATCGTCTGGTACGGAAGTCGACAGTGAGCGGAGGTGTGGCAAATGTGCGCTGTCGAGGTGCGGAAGGCAGGAAATTGTTCCCGAGTCAGACTCTTGAACTCATACTTACACTCGTGACGTCTTCATTTATAGGTGTAAGACCAATCAGGCGGAGTGCCGGGAGTACCAACGGTTGTACTCTTGTGCAACAACGAGGTCACTCCAGACAGATGGACGTGAGTTGAACGGATGAAGGGTGATTGTACGCACTCGAGGGGTGTATCCGGACACGATACCGTTCAAGCGAGATTCTCATTGCGGAGTTCAAGAGGGTCTCTCGCATATCCACAACCTCGTGTCGACCCGCGTAGATAGATGGGCCAACCTTATGCAATATAATCAAGGCCGGACGGCTAAGATAGAGAGGAGAAGGCGCGCCGGGAGCAACTCGAACTACTTAGGGATGGCATCTGGCATGAAAAAATGTTACAAGGGACTGGTTGCTACGGATGGACATTTAGGGAGTCGAACCCTAGACCTCACGCATGCGAAGCGTGCGCGCTACCACTGTGCCAAATGCCCGTATTCTTTCAGTTGCCAATGATTAAAGAGCGTAAACGGCCTCTCACCTACCAATGTAGGCGGCCACAACTGTCTTCCACTACAGAAGTAGTAGAGGCTGGCTTGCGAGCCTAGCTATAAGCCAAGATTAGTTCAACTTCGGGCTTCGAGTTGCGAGCTGAGAAACCGATAGCCAATCCCGAAATCTGACCGCAAGCTAGCGAGGGTATATCACAGCGCATCGACTCCCTGAACGCCCATGCTATTCTGTCGAGGTCGATGTCTGTTCAATTTGCCTCCTTGACATGCACTGGCACACAAATCACCGTCCGACAAGGTCGTACAAATGGCGAGCATGTCTCGATGAAAGCACTGCTACTACTTACCATGGCGAGTTCTGACGCGTCACAGATGTGTTCCCCACTGCGCTTCTGGCTGAAGGCCCCAAGCCTCCAACCATTGCTCGAACAGCCCGGCAATCTTCTGATGTCCGGGGATGTTGGGATGCTGGTTGCTGTTAGGGCATTAACGCGGCGAGACGGCACATCATGCTCTGGAACGTACTCAGGGAAAACATCGTCCCAAGCGACCCACCCGGTGGTGTTCACCAGGAAGGTGTTCTTGTCACCGACCAGATGTCTGGCATCGCGAGTCAGGAGAAGCGAAGGCAGAGAGTGAAGTTCTGTGACATACCTATCCTCGACGATGCGTTGATATTGCCCTTCGTAGTAGTAGCTGATTGAACCATCCGCACTTGGCCAGCCCCACTGCGCGAGCAGTTCATGAGGTTGTACGGAGTCGGAAAAGGCAGGGAACGCACCGGCGTGAAGATGAAAAAGGGCTGCATGGGGTAACGGTCACGGAGGCGACCCAGGAATGTAGTAAACGTCTAAAAGCAGCGTATTGCGCGTGGTTAGACCGGGGTCATGCGGTGCGACATCCTGCGTACCTGGACGAAGTCGTCTGCCGTGACGTTTTGCGAGGCATCATTTGCACTATTGGGTTACGAAGATAGCACTCAGAGACTGTCTGAAAGTCACGCATACGCACTCACCCAATGTGCACTACGACATGCGTCGGCGGGGGATGGTCACGGAGGAAGTTCCAAGGGGTTGTATAGTTGTGGTCAGTCGTGTCGTAATAGCCTGTGTCTTCTGTCTAGAGTGCACATCAGCCTCGGCGTACCAGGTTGATTGATATCCAGGGTCACATACCCTGAAGTACTGGTAGGATACGCCATGTTGATTGCCATACGACACGATGTCCTGCGTTGTCGAGTGAGTTCCGTGCGTACGATATCACGTATATGGTGTCGTACTTTGAGAGCTGCGCCAGGCTGAGCGTTGACGTTGTGTTCCGCCTTGAAGTATTCGCCCGTCAAGAATGGCCAGGCCTGGTCCACGCCTAAAGGAAGGTATTGACCCTGGGAGCCGCCGCCAACCCCCTACATTAGCCATGAAAGACGAGAGCTGAGTAGCGGACAGTCCAACTCACGGCTGAGAGGGAGTCTCCGATGAACTGGAACGCGAGTTTTGAAGGCGTGTACGGGAGCAGTTTCGCATCCTGAAGAACGACCACACCGTTTCAACGAGCCATCATGCACTGTAGATGCAGGAGGTACAGACCTTGTTCAGCACGATCGTCTCGAGGTTGATACGGTTGTTCTGCCATCCTTCGACGTTGATGCGCACCACGCTTCTCGACTTGCTCAGTCTCTTTCGCGCCGCAGTGGCAGCGAGAGGTATCTCATTTGAACCTTCTGTGACGTTCACGGTGTAGAACGGCTCGTAGTTCACCGAGACCCCGACCGAGGCCAGGGGAGATGTCGTGTGCGGACCAAGGTTCAAAGACAGGGAGGAGAGGTCCTCGACGTGAAGCTTGAAGCCAGAACCAGCCCTGCGAATCTCAGAACGTCAGCAAAGTGCGGTTGCGTCTGTAGACTTCCCTGAATCCCTACCACCAAGTTCCCGGAGACGAGTCCCACCGGCCATGGAAGTGGATCAGAGGATGGTCATTCGGAATGACCACTCCCTTCGCCGAAGAATCCGAAGCAGGAACGGCACCCACGCCGGAGATGGCGAGGAGAGGAATCGCGGCCAGAGCTGCGACTACCTGTACGTGCATGTTAGCTGAAACTCGGAAGCTCTGGTGCAGCGTACTCACTCGCGATGGCCGCAAATCGAGAGCTTATGTATATTGGAGCATCGCTTGGTCACGACTGCAGTGGCCCGCATGTGTTGCGTTTGGCGCACTTTGAGGTGATCGACCTTCTGACGCTCTTCCTGCCGAGATTCTCCCGCAGCATCTCCGCTAACTCGTGAGCGACCGGCCGATCCTATGACCACTGTTCTCGGGCATAGTGAGTACATAAGAAGGATGGCGCTTCGCTGACTCGAGGGGAAGGGAATGATGCGGGAGTATGTAGGTCAACCAGTATCCTGGTCGGGTCATGCATGCAAGAGACACGAACCTCTACATCAGCATCTGACGAAGTCATGCCTCAAGCCAGCAGGCTCCAAATGTGAGTGTTCCTTGTCGTGACCGCCAATCCGCTCCGACTCGGAGCGGCGAAACCATAGTTCCAGTCGTGATCGCAGAACCGCGAAGAGTTCATGATAGTGCAGAAGCACCGAGCTTAACTGAGAAGAGAGACAAGTCACTGTCAATGGGCCGCGCTCAAAAGCAGCATCGGGAGCAGCCCAATTAGTACTGATTGTCAACACTGGCACGTCTTGGCGAAAGAAAAGACGAATTTCAGAGAATACGGACCGGACGACCGCACCATACGTGACCGCAAGGCTCGCAGTTCTGTTGCATGACAGGCTTGACTGTTGGCCAGTAAGTACGACATAACCCAGAACTAAGAACCCTCCGGGATGACGTACATGATCTGGGGGCTTTTATCAACTGGCAGATACGGCCGTGCTGGGAGGGCTGTAGGCTGTCATATTGATCTCAGGATCTAGTGCCGCCCACATGTGAATGCCAGCACTGTCAGGACTGACATCGAGGGAATCGCGGGGAGACAAATACGCAAGGAGCAGTCGGACAGCCGCGCACTGAGCACAGCGTCCCGGTGCCAGAGCCTACCGTTCGACCATACGTGCAACAAACGTCGGTAGCCATGCGGCACATAGTTCAAGGTTGACCGTTCATTACCCCAGTCCGCCGTGATTGAGCAAACACCGGAAGTCGGGGAGCGTGGGCTGACCAACAAGACGTAGATCGTTGCAGCCGAGTCGCTGTGGCGAAACAAGCGTAAACGAAGCATGGATACATAGGTAAATAGTTACCATCGGATACAACTACAGAACAGTCCAGCTTCTGCCTTGACATATTTTGGATGCACTCGCCGTCCACCCGACGGCCGAGTCACAAATGATCGCGAGACCTGAAGGGAAAGTAGGAGTAGTCATGTGTGGCAATACTCGGTCTGCCCGCTATGAGGTAGCGTCCCCCTCTGTCTTCACCTTTTTCGAGGACCCGATGACGGGCACAGCCTGCCCGCGGATGCCCACGTTCGGGCCACCATCTGGCTCGACAGCGCGTTTGCGCTTCTCGCCCGCCTGCTCGCCGCCGGCGGCAGCGTCACCGTCGGCGGCAGCAGCCTTCTCCGCGTTCCGGTCGCCGCCATGCCTGGCACCTCCGCGTCCGCCGCCTCGACCGCCTCGCCCACCACGACCGCCTCGCCCGCCACGCCCGCCACGCCCTCCCCTTCCGCCGCCTCCGCGCGAGTCGCGGTTCTGGGCGAAGGAAAGAGCGCGTTTGGCAGCAGAAGCGGCCCGTTCGAGCTGGAAGGCCCGCTCTGTCTCCTCTGTTGGATGCAAAAAGTGAAACACGTCAGACGATGAAAGGTGGAAGACGAGGTGATATCTGACCGTCTGGGACACTCCATGTGACCTCCTTCAAGCTGAGAGTCTTCAACTTCTCCCGCACGTAAGCGATGTCATCGTCTGTCAGAACCTTGTCGAAGCCGACGAGACCTGAGCTTTCGCCCTTCGTGTACTTGACGAACGGCGCGCGAGCGAAGCGCTCCTTCAGCGTACCCTGTGCTGCCTGTTAGAACCTGATACTCCAGTAGAAAAAAGAGCGTACGTACCTTAATCTCGTCGAAGCTGACATCCTCGCCGGCACCTTCGAACTTGAGCGAAGCACCCTTTACGGCAGGGACATCTTCCGGCTTGACGCTACCGCCGTCCTCCTCATGGACGAGGATTCGGTTGCCCAAGAACTCGAGGTAGACGTCCGGCTTCCCCTTCGGCTCATCTTTGCCTTTGCCCTTCTTGCCCTTCTCCTGCTCCGCCATCTCCTTGAACGCGTTGAAACCTTTCCTCCCGCTGCCGGCGATGTTTTGCCTCCGAAGGTCGGCCGCCTTGCCCGTGAGACCCTTCTCCTTGATTTTCATCTCACAATAAGCCTCTCTGTGGGTTTGGTATGAACAGAGAACGGAGAGACAATGCCGACCAGCGACTTACTTTGACATGATGAGAAGCTCCTCACCGTTCCATGTCGGCTTCGGGTCCGCGTTGAGGAACGCATTGACAGACTTGAAGTCGGCGAATTCCACAAACACGGAGCCCTAGTCGCGTGGAGTTTAGGACATAGGGAGTGTACATGGGAAGGTAGCACGCACCTTGAACTCCTTCGTGCCGTCCACTCTCCTCATGCGCACAGCATTCGTCTTGCCGTACCTGTCGAAGAACTCCTCGAGCTTCTTCTGCAGGCCGGGTTCCTCCTTCCCGAATCCTTTCTGAAGGTACTCATGAATCCCGCAGGAGCGCACCAGCAGCTGAGGTCACGCACCGCGTAGATACTGCGCTCGAACTGGCCCTTCGGAGGCTGCACCTCTGTCCGCCTACGCACGTTCTCGCCCGCCTCGTCCACTTCCAGCTCCTCGCTCCTGCGAAGGGCTTCTGCAACCCACGCTTCTCCGAGGGCCTGATATTCGCGCATGCGCTTGAAAGACGCGACAGTCTTGATGGGCACCCAGTGTTCGGGGTTGGCTGTATGTAGCGTCCACATGAACCTGCGCGCACGACAGGTCAGCATCAACCGCTGGAGGTTAGCAACAAACGTGCGTACTTGTCAAAGGGAAGGTTGGAGTCCGCGAAGTAAAACTCGACTAGCGAACGATATACTCCGTCAATCCGCTGCCATTACGGTGACATGCTTGCCATACCTTGGCGGACTGCTCTCAATCTCTTCGCCTCTTCCTCCTCATCTAAAGAGTTCGTGGTTTCTTCCATCTTCACGTCCTCAACGGGCTTGGTTTCGACTTCGGCAGACATCGTCGGACTGTGGGAGTAGGAGGGTAGGAGGACGTAGTTCCTCGTAAATCGGCAGAAAATCCGATCATGACGCCCAATCTTATCTTATCAGACTGCTAGGACAGGCGCTGGACTCGCTCTGAGTCTCAGAGGAGTCTCTGACCACGATTATACTGAATCGTGCACTGATCGTCTCTTCTTCTATCATCGTCAGGTGTCACCTTTTCGTCGCAATCGGAGAGTTCTGTGAGTCGCAGGTGTGCAATATTGGGTACGATGAACGTAGAATTCTAACGGCATCCGTCTCAGAGTTAGAGAGACCGTGAGGCATCGAGGCTCAGTGTAGGAAGGTTCAACAGTCAAGTGACTCAGGATTGGAAGAACGACATGGGGATGTCAGGTACGAAGACCCAGCAAGTGCCCTTGGAAGTCAATTGCCTGGTGTCTGGGTTAAAGACGCCATTACGTCCGTTGTCTCCTACGAAGACATACCTCGCGCTCTATAATTCCCGTCCCGCAACTTCTCCGACTTGACGGGGGAAACTTCCCGCTACATCGCCCGCCCACCATGTGTACTAGGAACGCAACTCAGCTAAGTCTCCGATTGTGAACGGGAAGAAGCACAGGAACGCGTCAATGTCCAGGGCAGGCCGGCGAAAGGTACGTACCCGTCTGTCGCACATCCTCGCAAATCGTCCGTTCTAGTGGCATCAGATGTACATAGACAGCAATCAAGAACATACTAACCAGCTTTACATATAGCACATATTCGCCCACAGGTACAGCTTCGCCCGATGCCGTGACCGGAGGAACGCTACAAACCCCGGGAAGCCCATATTCCCGTCCTATAGGCGCACAAATGAGTATGTTCGTGGTACATCGATACGCCCAGCTCAAAACCAGCTGCAATGCGGTCGCTTCAACAATACCGTCCGACAGCGGCTCGTTAGACGATCGATCGGAGTAGAACTGCGGGAGCAATTCCTGCGCTGGATCCCGCCAGCACGATGGGCACGAGCTAACGGTGAGCTTGCTACTTGTCGATCCCACATACGCTCACTCTGTACCTCTCTGTACGCAAGGCCTCGACATCGTCTTCGGACACTGTGTGATAGGACGTCTTCCATGGGAGCGCATTACTCGCCAGGTGGGGCATTTCACGGGAAGTCATAGAGAACAAGTCGGTGAGTGGAGATCTCCCTGTCACTGAGCTCATCTTTGCCCTGAGCTGCTTTCGTGGTCTGATAGAAACCCGCCAATCGTGCAGGGGCCCGACTCCTGGAGTAAGGATAGCCCTCCTGGCGCTCTCCTGCCGCGCTCATTCAAAGCCCTCCCTCGTCTTCTGCCGCGAGCGCGAGCTCATTGACCGCCCAGCGGCAGCGCGGCTCTCCGCAAAATGAAGACGGATGCAATGCCGCGCGCCTGCCCTCGCGCTCCCCTCTCTCGGACGTGCTGATCCACGCGTTCCTGCCTCCGCTCACTTCTGTTTCCCACTTATCTAGATGCTTTTCCGATCGATTTTACGATGCCGATCCTCAAACCGCCCGGCCCGCCAGACGCTTCTGTGCAAACAATCCAACATGCGCTCTTCAACAAGTGATGCTGCAGTGTAGCATGAGGTGGTCTACATACTTGTGGTTTCATGGGCTCGTCAGCGTGCGCTTGGTGAAGGCGACCCGACTCTCCCGTGGTCACTATAGGTCACTATACTATGGCTGGTTTCTGCGCGAACTCAAACTCTCGTGCAGTCAGCATTGCTGGGACTGGTGACTGGTGACTGAGCTTGATTGCCGCTTGCTGTGATGCTCAGGGAGTTTACCGAGTCCCCTAGCGCCGCAAACTGTCTTCCTTCGGACTCTGATGTCTCTCAGCCTGCAACTTCGACAAGGGCCGTCAGGCTCGCAGGTCAATACGAAGGCCTATTCAGGACTTATCGCGCCAATTCGTCAGAGAAGCATCGACATGTGCCCTTCGTGGCCTTCCACGGGCGTCCTGGGAGACGTTGGCGAAGAACGATTGGTTCAAGCTCCATGTGCGCCCGACCGACCCGCACAATCAACGATTCGAAGAAGCGAGCTAGCCCACGTCTTGTCGGTTTTTCCCTGCAAGGAGCGCCCCTATGGGCACGTCGAGGCTCCACCGAAGGTGAGGATCCCCCCTCAGAACTCGTTCAGCATGGCCGTACGGGGCGTGGACCTGAAATTCACACCACGAACTCTAACGTAATCCTCCCAGGTTGTCATTCGCACCTTGCGAATTCTGCCTGTTTGAGACAATCAAACAACGCTCCCGAGCCGGCACACGGCCAACGAGCTTCGATTCGTACCGCGCGGGAAAGAGTGTGCCCCGGCAGTGTCGCGCGCTGAGAAGCTTCGCATATTAATGGTGCACATGTAGGCTCCGGTTCGACACCCGCAGCGCGACCTACCCCCCCGTTCAGTCTCCGCCATCTCCTCACGAGCGGGTCCCCGGGATGTACGCCGCAGGCTACCCCTACCACGACGACCTGCGCACCATGGACCTGCGATCGCGCCTCCCCGATGACCCTACGCGCAGCCACCACCTAACTGGCAGATGCTCCAGCATCCCCCGTATCCCGATCTCAGCGTGCCGATCCCGCCTCCGCATGGGTCATCGGCGCACGTTCCATCTCCGATCTCAACACCCTCAAACGCAGGAGGCAACTCCCCCGTCGACTACTTCGGCATGCACAACATGGGTCCTAGCCAACAAGAGCAGTGGATGATGCAACAAGCACAGCAGCGTGAGTCGTCAGTAATCTCTCGTCCGCTCGATAAGCTAATAAGCTTTGCCGTATAGCGCACTCGATGTCCGGACCGTATGTCGAAGGCGGTGAGTGATATTGTCTGGTGCTCCGTGTCGGATCGAGTGGTGGGCGCGACTGACATTCTCTTGGACCACACAGGCTATCTTCCTCCGGTTAAGGCGGAGGCTAACCATTACCCGACGACACTCAGTGCAGACTACAGTCACATTCTGCAGGACCCCTCTCAGTTCAATATTGATCAATTCACGCAGCTGAGTAGCGGAGCAAACGGGGGCAGCACCGCTGGTGGTCCCGATCGCACCAGACGCGGCCGTCAAGGGGCGGCTAAGCGTACTGGCGCGTGCGCCCGATGTCGGCGGCTCAAGGTATTTTCACCGCCCTCGCGATGACGCACCGTCGCCTGAGCATACGCTGATCCCTTGGTAGATGAAATGCACCTTCAACCAAACCGACGACGAGGTATGCTCCCGGTGTGTCGCCGGCGGGTATGAGTGCGTCTTTCCGGGACGGAAGCCCCGCGCGCCCGGGTACGTGTCCCGCAGCCTCTTGCATCTCAGCGGCCTGTTGACGGGCTGCACAGCGTGCGCATGGTCCTGCGCCAGCAAATCCGCGAGAAGGACGCGCAGATCGACAATCTTTTGAGCAGGGTCAACCCCGGTCCCACGATGGCGACGCCGCTCACGCTAGTCCCCGCCCGGCTCCCGTTCACCCAGAAGGAGCGCGCCGAGTACCGGGACGTCCTCACGTACCTCGAGCGCGCCGCCCAGCAGGCGGGACAGCGGTTCATGGGCGACGGCCGCACCAAGTTCGACATCTCCGCCCTTGAAGATGTGATGTCCGAGGATGAGTCAGAGAGCGGAGAGGAGATGATCGAAGGGTCGACCAGTCCGAAGCGGGGTGCGTCCCCGAAGAGCGAGCAGTCGCATCCCATGGAGAGCATCCTGGAGGTCGCTGCTCCAACGGGAATGATGGCCGTCGCTGCTTTGCAGAACTGGGGCGCGAATCCAAAGTCTGTCCCGGATAGCGCATCGGAATCGAGTGGTTCCAAGGAAGGCGTCGATGCAGGCGTCGCAGGAGAGATGTACTTCCTCCCTGGTGAGTAGCAGCCGCTCCGTCTTGGACTGCCTCGTGGACTTCGCTCATCCTTTGGTATTGTCAGGCCCACAGGCCAACCTGCAGCTGCGTCGTCTCATCGTCGAGCGCCAAAGCCCTCCGGACATTCTACTTTCCGGATTGATCACGCCAGAGGATGTCACCGCTCTGTTTGAGATGTACGTCCTTCTCGCGACACTGTACCAACTGCCATGCTAACACATGTGTTCAACGATGATGAACGATAGCCACTATAAATGGATCAATGTAGGCTATATCAGATCGCATAACGTTCTGAATGCCGCACTAATGCTCCTTTCAGCCGATCATTCCCATCCTCGATGAAAACATCCACAGTCCGGCCTCCGTGCTCGCACGCTGTCCGTTCCTATTCACCGTTAGTACGTAGTCTTCTGTCCAGAGTCTAACCCGACTATCAGCTAACGCGACGCAGTTTGCACCGTTGCCTCGCGGTATTACAAGGAGAAGCCTCAGATCCATGGAATGGCCATTCATTTCGCCAAAGCCGCCGCTGCCAACGCTGTCATCGATGGATGGAAGACGGTGGAGATGTGTCAAGCATTCGCGCTCTGGAGCGTATATAACCCGCCTGCACGCCGTTGGGAGGAAGACCGTGCGTGGTGTTATACCGGCATCGCATTCCGGTATGTTATTGACTCCAATCATGGCATCGGCAGTCGTATGCTTATTGATCGGGGCACATGTAGACTTGCTACCGAGCTCAACCTCAGTCGTATCCCCGACAAATTCACCGATGAACGGGCGGAGCGGGAGAGCCACAACCGCACGCGCATGTGGCTGATGTGCTTCATCATGGACCGATGTCTCAGCATTCAGTCCGGCAAGGCCTGGATGGTCCAAGAAGACGCAGTGCGTGTCCTCGACATCGTCCCCACCTCCCGCTCGTACTGACCTCAGTGCTATTCCTTCCCTACCCAGACCATCCGCGATGCGGCCTCATGGTTGCGCAACCACAAGTACCATAACCAGTGTGACGGCTACTTGACGAGCCTCACAGAGCTGCTTATCATCATGTCGCGGTTTGTCGGCACGGTCAACCCAGCCTTTGGGACAAGTTCGGTGGAATCCATCGACGTAAGTTTCATGTATCCTTTTGCGGCAAGCCGAGGTCTGACATCATCGTGCTTCGCTGCTTGCAGGACATTGACTTTGCTGCGCTCTACAGAGCATATGATGACGAGCTCCTGGCATGGAAGAGCAACATCGATGTGCGACACAAGGGCGAGAAGACTTCCCCAGGTCCGTCTATATGCCGTGCAGAGTCTGCATCCGCTCGCCGCTGACACGCCCCGTCGCCCGCCTTTAGAACCCGCCATTGTGATGGAAATCACGTTGGTGAACTGGTATGCTCCCGACCCGTTCTAGCGGCGCTTGTTCGGCTGCTAACCACCGTTGTGGTCAGCGTGTACTATTATTGCCGTCTCGTGATTTGCTGCTGCGGCATGCAGTTGATGTCGAAGCAGAAGACGATCCAACCAAGCGAGCTGTTCGCGGGCGTGCGTCATACTTTTATCATCTGCCATTGGACCCGGCTCATGTTCCGCTGATTGTAGTGCGTGCAAGCCGCCACCAGTCTCGTCAAGCTCATGATTGAAGGCTTCGTCCCTAGCGGATTCGTACCTTACTTCCCGGAACTCGTGTACGTCCACTCCGCATTCGCGGCCGTGGTCCTTCTCAAGGTATATCCGCTATAATTACCGGTAGCTTCCTGACTGACGGCTGACTATCTCAGTGCCTTCGTCCCGAGTACAACGCCTTCCTTGACATCCAGCAAGAGGAGCGCATCATCGAGCTTGTGAAGCGCCTCTTCGATACATGGACGTCGGATAAGTTCTCTCTTGACGAGCGGCACAACACCCAGCTATACGCTCGCTTCGTCAAGCAGCTCATGGAGCCGCACATGTCACGCCTTGCGGAGAAGAAGCGGGCGGCTGCCAATCAGTCTACCAGCCAGGTCAAGACCGAGCAGATCCCCATCTCTCCGACGGGCGTATCGGACTCCTCCACATCTCCCACCGTCTACCAGGAGCAAGATCCCTCATTGAGTCTTGGAGACATCTACTCCCCGGACGTGGATGTCTCGAAGGCCGCTGCGCAGCTTGCTGCCTCAGGGATGCTCCCCGATCCGGGTGTCTCCTGGGAGCAACTCTTCGGGTCGTCGGATAGCGGAGGATTCCTGAACGGCCCCATGGGCGGCGGTGACGTTACGGGCATGATGGGCGACGAATGCCTTGCAGCGATGATGGGACTCGGCGACGGGGCATGGTTCCTCCAGAACTGAGCTTCCTTTTCCGTCTCCCCGTCCTCCGTCATCCCTGCATTTGCTATCGCACGTCGTGGTAGTACCTGTTCCTCTCGCGCATCTCTTCTTCTCATCGGTCGTGTGCTTCCTGTCTTCGCTATGCTTCCCTTGTTGCTGATGCTGTCGGATCCGCTCGTCCCCGGACTTCTGTGGCCTTCTCGTCTCGTTTCTCCGTCTGCCATCGGAATTTCTTCATGTACTTGTACCCGCTAATGTATTTGCTGGCTCCGTACCTTATATGCTAGATGTAACTCTATCGTATCCAGCCTCGTCTGGTTATGATGTCGTCCTCGCGGATCCTTCTGTACCTTACAATGCTTACATACCTCGACCGATTTTCAAAATGATTAGCATCGTCTTCCCTTTCCCGCTGTAATCGCCCGAAGCTCGCGCTGGAGTCGGCCGCTGAGAAGGGACAAGTTGAGCGGAGATATGATTTATTTGCTCAGGGCGGTCGGGGGCAAGGCGGGGAGAACAGACGACCGGACGATCGCTTGCAGTGCGAGGATATCCCACAGTGAATGCAGCGGAGACCAAATCCAGGGGGAGAACATCCGCGCTCCGATGCGCAGTGCGTCGCGTACAAAGTCAGCGAGAGGCGATAGTACCTTGCGCGCGAGACTTTCGCCCTCTGTATGGACAAGGGCGCCTGCGACAGGGATCCCTGCCAGGGGCGCGACGATTCTCTCAGACGCATGGAGAAGATCTGGAACTTCAGTGGTGGTTTAGTAACCGAGTCGTGCGAACTGGATTACACCTGACAGACACCTGACGGGACACACAAACCTTCCAAGACGCCCGAGAATGCCTCCGTGAACTCATCGAAGATAGGTCGGATCAGGATATCAGGGCCTCGGCCTTTGTAGGCCATAACCAAGAACTGCGACTGCAGCCGCGCTGAGTATTGAGGGTATTATGTGATCAGGTCAATTATGCGCAAGACTCTAGACCATGTCACCGACAGGGTCGACATCGGGAAGAGACTGACGAATGGGGGAGTTTACGGTGGGTTGCAACAGAAGCGAGTGAGAGGTCGGAAGGCGGAGCTGACGGGATATCATATAGGATGAATATGTAAGTGTTTGAATACTGAGTAGTGGACAGACGATGTTAACTCTAGTCGCCTCGCGACTCTACATCAGATGGTCTATGTCCGACTCGAGAACAGATATTGTATGCCGAGCGGGGTCTATCACGGGTGGAACGGCTGTCCCAATGCACCTTCGAAGAGATCAGCGGACAGCCTGACACTCGGATTGAGATTACTCACTCTTCCACGGCTCACTGACTATTCGCGCTCGCAGCTTCCCAGCAGCCTGAAGCTTGGCAAGAAGAGGCGCGTCATAGTCCTCCAGGGTCTTGACACGAGGATCTTCTTCATCCGGGTAGATGTCGAGCAGGACGCTCTGCAAGTTGGGAAGCGTCCGGTCTCCGGAGCGAAGATATCGTCCAACTTGTCTAGGTCCCAGAATGGGACACAGTCCACCCACCAATCGCCGTTCTCCAAGCAGCGCACTCGCAGGCAAAGAGTGAGCACGCGGAAGGTAGACGGGAGCGATGAAAAAGGGGGACGAGCATCGGAGGTTGTGGGATGGGGATGTAGTATTCGCTGTCTCGGCGGCAGTAAGACGAGTTGCACCAGCCGAGGACTCCAAGCCGGAGGTGGGTGAGCTGTGTACAGCCAGCCAAGGCTGCTCCTAGCGCAGTCCGTGTAGTTTCTGATGACGAGGAAGACCAATGCACATCAATGAGCCTGGAAGAGGACTGGGTGCATTCGACGACGAACCTGGTATATCATCGGGTATCGCACCTTCACCAAAGTCAAGGTCGACGCTGACCAGGCTCCGCGCCACGTCACAGGAAAGGAAGCGGATGAGAGCGGGGATTTGCGGATATAGAGAGCCAACACGATTGCACTGGAGGGCCACCGCACGGAAGGTGTTGGGTGCGAGGATACTTTCAAGGTATCCAACATGTTGTCCTAGGAAATCCGCCTTAAGGAGGATAAGTTGGCGAAGATGGACGATCGGCTGTACACGATCGTCGATATCTGTCCAGAACACCTGACCAGAGATCTTGAGTGTGCCAACGGACATCACAGAAAGCATACTTGACAGGGTCACCAGGAAGGGAGGTCCCGCGTTCCCGAGGCGATTGAATTCGAGGACGTCGAGGCAAGCCAGCGGTGCCCGGGCTGCGACAGAGGCATCATATAGGCCAAAGTCTCCGCACATGTGGACACCACGGAACGAAAGCTTGCGCAGCGACCTCAGGTTCGGAAGGATCCGGATGAAGTCTTCGTACTGAAATACGTAAGGAATTGACCGTCCGTCCAACGTGAGGTCGCTCCCTCCGACGAAAGTGAGCTCCCTGATATAGGCGGCAACTCCCGGTTGTTCGTAGCAGAAGGAGCAAAATCCCTCAAACCGGCGATTCCAACCAGTCACCTGCGGGAGGCGTCCGCGTCAACAAATGCACCGCATGCTGATGTTTGAAGAACGCGCTCACCTTGATGACAGCGAAGTTGTAGCGTCTAGCGAGCTCGTGTCAGCGGCTCGAGACCAAGGTACATGCGTGGAGAGAGGTTTTGTCGTTAATGAGGAAAATGAGAATGTTGTCGAATAGTTCCGGGGGAAGGTCATCGAGGAGCACGGAGCTAACATCGGCGACCATAGTGGTAGAGGGACAAGATGTGGGGCGCCAGAACGTCGCCGCCTGGAGTCATAACATCTGGCGCTATCATCACTTACGTATACTAGCATGCACGAGGCTCGCAGTTGAAGTAGTGAGCTAGCTATGGGAGGCAGAAGATGCATATGTGGCCTGGGGTACCGAAACAAGATGCTGGAGGTGATGTGCGTGTCAAAATGCCGGCAGAAGCACGCCCTCTGTCGGCAATGTCATCAACGTCTATGTGTGCATTAATGCCTACACAACGGATGTATTGACTCACGTTCCAGAGGGGCACTGGCGAAGACCTCTTGGAGTAGCCCGGCAGCGCGCAGCCTGGGCAAGATAGGGAGCATCGCCTCCTTGAGCGCCTTGTGTCGTGGACAGTCGAGCTCGATGATGACGCTTTCGAGCAAGGGAACAACGCGCCCCTTCCTGGGGCCAGCAGATCGTCAATCTGCGGCAAGTCCCACAATTCTTGGAATCTAAAAGCCCATAGACGAGTGACCACTCGCACTCCTATAACCTGGATAGAAGAAGGCGCCAGTCGCAAGATCGTGCTCAGAACGGAACGTTGCCAATAGCCACCTGGCCTGTGCTTGAGGAAGCCAGGGATGTCAACTCGGAGGTTACGGAGGCACGTGCAAGAGGATAGGGCACGGCCCAAGGTCTCCCAATCTGGTGGAAACATTTGTCAGAAAGACCGCACTTTGCCACGTATATAAATGCAGAGCCAGACGCACCGTCTACCCGTGAATACCAGGCGAGCAGCGTGACTAAGTGCAAGTCGATGCTAACGATGCTCTGTGCTGGCGCCGACCGGAGGAAAACGCGGAACTGCTGGGTGGTGAGAGAATGGTAGGCATTGAACGACGAAGACATCGCTCTGAGGACTCCGGGGCGGAGAAGACGGGCGAAGAACCCATGTGCATCAATGGCTGTCCGTGTCCGCGTGTAGCATAAACCTCCGCCGAATACCAGGTTCTGGGTTGATATGAGTCTTTCCGGGCGCCACGCAGCTAACTCGAACTCGCGCTTATCCCTGTCGACGGGACCGGGGACGAGGAGCTCCTCCACTTCCAGCGTGTCCGCGTTGAACAAGGAGAAGAAGTCGGCGAAGGTGTCCAGATAACCGGTAGACTCGGCACTCCCACACCCGGAGACCGTGAGCTTGCGGAGGGCAAAGGGATATCGGGGATCAGTGGCGACAATCCGGGATATGCTTTCGGGTACGCGTAATGCGATTTGTTTGATAGAGAGTGTGTGCAGAGAGGTGAGCATGGGCAAGATGGTGGCGAATGTTTCGACATTGAAGTCACACACGCCCTCTTCAATGTACGGTCCGGCCAGGCGTAGCTCCTTGATATAGCCCGTGATGGACGTGTTTTGGCGCAAGAAGTTAAAGAACGCAAGGAACGACTTCGGGTACCACGAGGCGTCCACAGTCAAGACCGCGTATAGGTAGGGCAGCACCGAGTCTCTCCAGCGTTGGCAGACGAGCGCCGCATTGGTCAAAGCTCGTTTCCTGTTCCGTAGCAGTTTGAAGGATCTCGTCCCAAAGTTCTTGCGGAAGGTGTCCACCCCGGACTCTGAAATAAAACTCAGTGTGCGGATGGACGGCGGAAGTATACCGCACTCACGGAGTCTCGAGCCAATCCTGGTACCGCGCGTTGGACGGTGAGTGGACTTCGCAAACGGATATGAAGTCATTACTGACCTCAAGGTAGAAAGGGAGCTCAGACAAGAGGTTCATGCCTTCGAGGGGAAATAACGCATTCAGGAGGAGGGAGCAAGTTGTACTTATACGGGAGCGTGTGGGGGCGACGGCGGTCTCCGTGAGAATCGCGATGACTCGAGGCTCTGCATGTACGATAGAATATCGATATACATACATAACCAGCGTCATCGCGACCGGTACCTTCGTAGAGAACGTAGTGCTGTGTTCTGGCTGTGTCCCACCGCGCCAATGTGATGGTTCAAGAACGCACAAGCAGGTTATGCATCGCCTCGAAGAGAGCCGTAGAAGCGGAGAAACCGATCAGCAACACGCATACCTAGAAGCAGAGCCATATCACAGCAGAGCAAAGCACATCGCAAGGACAGCATTTCTCCGGTCCGTGTCCTTGCAGAGAAATGTGACCGACCGTACGCGTCGTCCTCTAGGTCCTCTCCGGATGCCTAGCAGACCATATTGATCCCGCGAAACTTCAGGGTATTGACAGAGTAGTAGCGAGCTCCTCCAGGACGGACTGCACCTGCGTCTCGTCTATATGGTGCCTCGAAGGAGTTTGCTATAGTACAAGCTGAACCAAGTCGAGTCCTATCAGCATGTGATGTATGATATGGGGGTTCGACGCACGTACTGTGGCTCGTAGGTGACCGTTGATGCTCGAATATACATGCATCATTCGTGGCGTGAGTTTCAACTACAACAGTTTCGGCGGCGGTGGCGGCGGTGATGGTTTGCGAAGAAGCACCGAAGCACGTTCTGCAAGTTCAACCAAGCCTCAAGCTGCCAACTTCTAGTTTCCCGCGCTGCCAGGTCTCCCCTCTCCCTCCACCACCACCACCACACCAGAGTCCAGACCCGCACGCCCTCGAACTCCATGTTGTCCCGAAGCAAGCGTCGCGCAGAGCCCGAGCCGGACAAGAAGAAGAGAAAAAAGTAATGTCTCTCTACCCATCGTGCGCGATGTAGGTCACGAACGAGTTCGACGTGGCGTGGCGCAACCTCCCAACGACCAATCACCTCCTCGAAGGGCGAAGCGGGACTCAGACGAGGACGACTTCGATGCTAGTGATGTTGACTCTGACGAGGGTATCGACAATGGTGCGTAGCTTGTCTGCATTCGTGGGTTTGTGAAGTTATTGAGACGAAGGGTTGAGGACAGATGAGCTTGGGGCGTTGAGCACGGAGAACATCATTACCACGGGTCGCCGGACGCGCGGGATCCGCATCGACTACACCAAGGTCAAGGGGTTCAACGAGAGCGACGACGACGATGACGAGGAGGAAGAGGAGGAGCCCAAGAAGAAGAAGCCTACTCGAGGCTCCAGCGCGAGCAAGAGCAAGGCCAAGCCGTCGAGCTCGAGTTCGTCAAAGAAGGCTCCCGCTTATCCACCCAGTAAGCCCGTGCAGAAGACCAAGACGCGGATCGAGTCGGATGAGGAGGAGGAAGCAGAGGACAGCGAGAAACACGACGATGATGATGATGATGACGAAGAACAGGAAGCGAAGGGAGACGAGGAGGACGATGATTGATGAGTGGAAGACCGCGTGCTTGACCGGTATGTCTGCCACCTCCAAATCTCAAGCTCGTGCCTAATGATCATGCCAGGTTGTACGTGTACGATATGTGTTGTGACTGCAGATTGTACGAGTGAAGTGTTACTTCAGGTCTCTACTGCCCCACTGTCCCCCGTCCTACCTAGTGAAGCTACATATGTAGCTTGTTGGTGGACCGGCGCGCAAGCAGGAATAAGATGCCCGTATGTCAGGACGTCCTGGATCTGGTCGATTCGAATAGTATAAAGTACAGGCTGGCGACGGGGTGATGCAAGATGTGTTGTGTGTATATCTTACAACTTCGACCGCGCCGCAAGACGCTGACCGCGCTCAAGCATAGGTTTGATGTACTTCTTCAAAGGTCCTCAGTCGGCGCATACATTTAGTGACGCGAGCGACGAGACGTACCTCGTAGCCCTCAGTGACCTCGCTGGCGTTCAGCGGCTCTAACTGCGCCCGCTTCCACAAGCTTTCATACACGTTTCCGTCGTACACTCCAAGAGCACTGGTATGAGGTGAGGCCGTCAGTTCATGTATGCATTTCCATCGCGCACTAACCTGTCAAGCTCCCAGTCCGTGAATCCAACACCATCTGACAGCCCAATCGCCTCAGGCAAAAGCTCTTCGCAATGCCTCTTGATCGCAAGACGCAATCCCCGGGTCGGATCGCTCCCGGACGAGGGTGGACCTAGCAAGCCGAAGGACAGGATATCTACTAACCCGCTCTCCGCCGTAGTCAGCAGGTGCTGTGCGTGTCCGTCAGTAAGGTCAATCTAGAGAAGTTGCAATACGATGAACACACCAGGTTATACAGTTTCCCAAGTACCGCCGCTTCCGTCCCTCCCACTGTCTCCTGCAGCGACTTGATCACTTCCCCAACTTGAGCAGCGACAAACGCATCTGTCACCGCGCGCGAGACACGCTGGTCCACGCTTGCGTCGGGATCCTGCAGGTGTTTGGCGCGTTCCTGTACCATCGCAGCTGCGCGCTTCTCCAAAAGCGAGACGACGCTCTGAGGGTCGTCCCACTTCGTCACCGACGGCGCCGAGGACGCGAGGTGGCGCAAGTACGAAGTCGAGGGCGTGAGCTCGTCCACCCTCCGCGTCTTCTGGACTACCAGAGAGTCGAACGCCTTCAGCGCCGCCCGAACGACCTGCTGGTCCAGCACGAAGTTGTCGCCCTCGTATCTGAGACGCGTCGATGCTTCCACGATCAGCTTTGAACACGTTAAAGTGCTTGGGGAGATAAACCCACGTTGCTGCGGGGACGTAGTCCGCATACAACCGCCCGACGCCTGCAAAGTCGCTGAAGCCGTGCCCGCCCATGGAGCGCCGTGCGGTCTCGAGGTCCTGGATGGTGGTCGTGCTGACGAGGACCTTGAGCCCGCTCGTCGTCGCGTGCATCTCCGCGAGAAGGGACGTGTCGCCCGAAACGAGGCGTGTCGTCATCTCCGCGAACGCCTTTGTCTGAGGAGCCGGACGCAGCAGACACGTACAGTCAGCGTGCGTGTTACACCAGTGCTGCGACTCGAAACTCACGAGGTTGCGCCCGAGGAGTATGAAGACGTATGCGTGTGCGAGGACGGGAAGGAGGCGGTAGTAGACCGAGGGGTAGGTGATGACTTGCCTCTCGAGGCCGTCTGCGCCTTTGTTGCCCTGCCTCCGGACGGTGGCGTAGCGTATGGCAATCGTCGCCCCTGTCTCGAGGAGTCAAATTAATTCATTGAGACGGGAGGAAGTCTGAGGTACCTCTGGCGATTGTCCAGCCTCCTGAGCTCACCATGCTAGAGCGTGGTCAGCGTGTGCATCATAGCAGAAGACATGGCGTGGACCGTGACTCACCTCGATCGGATGTAGAGCATCTTCAGGGTTTTCGTCAGAACAGTATGCGACTGCAGAGTTACTCAAGCGACTTACCCCTCCATAGCTCAGCTTTGCGTGCGGAGGCTGTACGTACTGTCCGTCCGGCGTCACTGCCGCGAAGCCGGAGAGCATCTGCTCGCGGGGTATCCTGACGTGATCGAACCTGGCGTAGCCATTATCCACGGCGTTGTATCCACCCATCGCCTTGGGCCCTAGGACATATGTTGAGCTCGTAGCCGCCAGGAAATCTTAATATGGAGGCATACCGATATCTCCTATAGTGATCCCCGGGAGAACCTTGTGGTCATGCAGCGAGCGCAGCTGAACGAAGAAGAGGTGCGGGCCGACGTCCTTCCCGGACGGCAGTATCAGGCGGGCTTGCAGGACTCCATGTGTCGCGGTCTTCCCGAGCGCGCCGATCCACCACTTGCTGCTCGTCAGCGTCGGAGAGTGGATCTCGAACTCGCGCGTCTCGGGGATGTACGTCGCCGTTGTCTCGAGCGACGCGACGTTTGTCCCGTGTCCGAGTTCTGTTTGCAGATAGCATCTGTGGAATGATTGTAGTTAACATACACGGAGAGTGCGACGCAGGGCCTGAGGTGGGGAACTGACCCGAGGATGCCGCGCTGAGCGATCGGTTCGCTGTATTGCTGTTTCAGCTCGGGTGAGCCTTGCGTTCGTATCACCGGTTCAAAAGCTGGAAAGGTAATCAGAGCTTCAGGTGAGGATGTCCCTCGCGTCAACGGAGACAAACCCACCAGCCAGGTGCAGCCCAATCGGAAGCGGCTCGTCGATGAGTCGAAATGCAATGCTGGCTTCCTCAGGCGACCATTTGTGAAGCTCCTGCAGCTCGTGGAGACGGTTCGTCATCGCCAACGCGCGATGGTATAGCTCCGACCGCGTCAAGAAGGATCTGGGAGGCATATGTAAGAAGGCGAGGTGTGAGCTATTCCGAGGGGGGCAAGCTACTAGTATACTTACCTCGAAGACTTCTCAAAGATTGGGTCTTTGCACAAGACAGACTCAATACGCTGCCTGACATGCCATTGCTTTTCACCTGTAAGACCTTCAGCAACCAACAATTAGGGCATTTTAACGTGGAACATACCCCAGAGGAAGACTTGCAGCTTCGATGCATCGATGCTGGAGCGCGCGCGCGCTTGCGCCATGTCTGTTACATTCTGGTTGGCAGGCATCACCTTCCGGGCCCAATGTTAGTGGGCAAAGAGCGACAAGTCCATGGCATGAGGATACCGCTCACTATATACTTAGCATGTACTCAGATGGTCATGGTTGTTGAGAAGGACCGGCTTTCCGTGGGTAACCGTACCGGGACCCAATGACCGCACGGAAGCGCCCTTTAGCTACCCGCAAGATGGATCAAATGCAGAAGCGCTCTCCCTGTGCGGCTCGCCCTCCCCTGAACAATGTCCCCTTCGGGGTGACATACGAAAAAATTGGAACGATACAGAGAAGATTAGCATGGCCCCTGCACAAGGATGACACGCTTTCCCGGAGTGGTAGACCTACGGGTCTCAATATTTATTTTCTTTTTACTGGCGACATAGTGGAGGTGCGCCACTACGCATTGCTGATGATGCCATGATGGACTACATAATGGATGCTGTAACACGCGCAGTTACAATATACTTACTTGCAGGCGGTGGGGCACCGTACATGTCTTTGCGATCAGATTGCATGCTCGAGGAATCATCGCCGACTACCATACTCCGTAAGACCGCAATTCACTGGCAGTAGGTGGGCTTTTGTCTCCCCGTTGAGGCAGCCAACGATCCGGCAAGTTGTATGTGAGGTTAACATTTTAAGCAACGCTAAACGCCGTGGGGGTTCAGTAAGAGCCGAATTTCACGGGCATTTGGCACAGTGGTAGCGCGCACGCTTCGCATGCGTGAGGTCTAGGGTTCGACTCCCTAAATGTCCATGGCGACCGTTGGTGGTAATTTTTGCATTCTGGGCCTATTCAGTCGAGTTCAACTTGTTCTCCCCATACTACCAGACTGCAAACATGATCAAAGAATGAAGGGTTTCTCGAGTTGTATCTTCGGCCGCCATGGACGTCCAATATTTGAACCTTGACGCCCATGCCCAATACATCGTGACGTGTGACATGCAAGGCTAAGTACTTTATCTCCTCTCCCGCCATCACCTGCATGTTCTCCAACGCCTGATAGACGCATAAATGGCCGTTCAACGATGAAGATCGTTGCGACATACAGCATATTGAGGCCCACGACAGTGATGCGCAATGATAGGTCGGGCTCCCTTCTACGGAAATGACACTTATCGGATTTCCTCAATGGAGGTAGCTACTTCATTGCACTACCAGCTAAGGCCGATTCTATTCGCCGCCAATACTGGTTCAAAGCGCTACATCAGGGAGGAGAAACGGACCAATGGGCCGACCTGAATCGCAAACTGTGGCTTAAAATCACAGAACATGTGCGACGCTACCGCTGTTGTGTCCTAGCTTTTACTAGTCTTCCAATACGCCTTACACTGTGTTGCTCTAGTGGGCATAAGGCCACCACCCAACTGGCCTTGCAAGATCCGAAAGACGTCTACGACACCACGCCATGCGGAGAGCCGACGGCGGTGAGTAATGCGCACGATGGTATCTGCTCGACGAAACGTGTTCATGTTCGCTGATCTCCGACGATCAGGACTAAGGATGCAAAGGGATGCAAGCGCAGATGATGGATCGCGTCAGATGGAACTCGGGTGCCGAAGACACTCGAAGACATCGACAGGACCGGACGCGACGTCCACGCCGTCAACACCCCACGCCTCAAGGCTGCCGTGTGTCTGCGGCTTCTCCCGCGCCCTCGCCAAGTTCCAATGCCCGCCCTCTGCCGCAAGGCGCATTGGACGATGAGCGATGGGCGATGAGCGATCTTGGACGATGCTTATTTCTAATCGCTTCTTCCCGTGCATTTAGGGCTATCTCGATTCACTCTCCTGTCGACCCGCACGCTTACTCCTCGCTGTTGAACCACAACGCGTTGCACGCGCCGACACCGCGCAAACCTTCCCATGGCACCGCGGGCAATACAGTCTTAGCTTTCCCGCCCTTCCGAACACGCCGCCTCGGTCATGGAGTTGCACCATGCGGTCCGGACGGCGAATACGCCCAGCGCCATCGCGCCGAACGTCCACTGAATGGAGCGGTGAGTCCATTCCGCCCTTCGGAACCTCGCATACCGACCATGGTCGGTCTTGGACCGAACGACGCGCGTACCAGAGTCCCCCAGACGCCTCATGGCGAACCTCCTGGGCACGCTGCAATCACATTGTCTGCTTCTCCATTGCGAGTCGGCCGGAGATCTCCTGATCTCGACTTCCATCCGTGATCCATCTGAACAGTCGCAACCGCTACCACCCTTCTGTTCAACTTTTTCTGTTCCGCAGTCATCTTCATGAAGGGACTGCGGCGGCATACCTGCAGGCGTTCGCTGAGTGACAATGTCTCAATGCCTCTGTTGCTCGATTGGCGATTGCTGATATCGGCGAGTGGTATCTCGCCAGTGAGCGTAGAGTGCCTTGAACGTGCCCGCAGATCTATCGCCTTGGCTGCTTGCTCTGCATGGGCGTGGGCGGCGGAGAGCGACACGGGAGATTCTTTCCGAACGGGTATAATCCTCTCCCAGCGTGGCCTTGCGGGCTCTCACAGACGATGATCCTTCTCTGTGCTTCTGGGCGGTCACCTGAACGCCACCTGTGTGGATTTGCCAGAAGATGCGTACGCGAGATGCTGGAGGCCGCGTCATCCCTGGACCGCCAGGTCTACCGGACTGCAACGTTCTTGCGAGTTGCAGCGAAAGTGCGAAGGAACAGTCTCGCACCGAAATTACGCTCGTACGAGTGGTCTGCAGAGATGGGCACTGGGGACTGTGCGAACGCCTTCGCTGGGCGACACAACCTTGTAGCACTGGCATGGGTGCGTTGCTAACTTGGGCACCTGTCCGATTGCGTTCGAAACTTACGGACCACTTCAGGTGTTCCGCCGGAACCTTGAAGCCGCAAGCTACAGTGTAGCTCCCTTCCCCGGATCCTCGACTGTAAAGTGAGCGGGCACGCGCCTGGCGTGCACTCACGTTGACCACCATCTCGCTCCCGGGCACATTCAAACATCCTGCAACCTAGCCATGCACAGTAATGCTTGACGGTCCTATCTCCCGGTTCTGAATGACGAAGGCGGACCAGCTGAGTCCCGGCACCGTGCTCGTAAGTGACTGTCCTGCGGCCTCATGCAATGTACCCCAGCTAATGTCGGCGTAACCGACCAAGTGCGGTTGACAATCAGGGACCGGGGACTTTCATCGTTCACTCTACCTCGAATCGCAGCTACGGCGCGTCAACTCCGACGCTGTGCGACGCAAATACCTTGCAGCTTGTTGAAGTATCGTCATAAAGGCGGGGGTCGGGGTTCGGTCCTCGGGAGAAGATGCAATCCCTCGAGGAAATACCGTCCTGGTACCGTTTCCCGATGCACCCGTACAGGTTGCGCGGCAGGGGCCATCGGGAACAAAGGATCTGCTTCCCGCCTGCGGCTCATTTTTCATGACGCACCGACTGCCGTTCAGTGTCCGTGGGACGTGAACTTTACTCAATCCTTGAGTAACTACTCCTTCCAGTGGCCCACCTAACGCCCGACGCTGATCCTTTCGTCGCAGGGCGCTTTCGAAACTGCGGAATTCGTGTCTCGTCCGCGCCTCTGCTGTCTCTCCTCCGTCCCAGACCGGACTCAACCCACACGACGCCCACAATCGATATATGTCCACCCACAACGTGTTCTCCAGGTGAAGGTACGCAGTTGTGGCGCACGAACTAGAACTGCCTCTCATACGCTAACCCCTCGCTCGTGATTCAGGCCGCAACCGGAACGGGCTTGGACGCGCATCCCGGGCGCGCGCAATCCCTCTGTCTTCTGCAGATTCGATCGCGAGATCCAGGCTTACCAACGCCCCTTCAAGGGCCACTGCGGCACCATCACAGCGCAAGGGGGAAGGCGACGATCCCCCGTTTCGTCCTCTTACCGCCTTTGGCCAGCTCATGACGTGAAAGAAGCGGGAAGACCAGCGTATGTGCCACCCGCCATTGCCGCCGATATCAGCACCGGTGGCGAGTGGTAACGACACTGCTGTTGCGGACGGCTCTTGGGATAGTCGGAATGCACTACGTTGCGCGGCGCAGCGTGGCCTGCGTGTGCTATCCATGCGCACGCCGGAGTCCCTTCTGCAAGGAAAGGTCCGAACTCAAGGACGCGATACTTGCTCTGTCACGGTACGACTTGTCGAGCTTGTGAACTCACGCTGTATGTTTTTCTCACAGCCCCGCCACATTTTCCGGATCGACGTCCCACTGCGCCCTCGGTGCGTGGGGACGAACAGGACGCTATGACGCGTCTCCCGTCAGCTGGCGCGGTCAAGCGTGGCCATCGCGCAGCGTCCGCGAGTTCAAGAAGTCTTCATCAAGCAATTGCACAAAGATACGGGTGGCGCAAGCGTATGCTTCCTTTGTCGTGCACGACTCTACCGGAACTTATCTAGTGTGGCGGCTTACCTCAACGAAGTGCAGCTCCGACACAGAGCACGGCGCGCATGTGAGTATCCTCTCGCACTCACGCCACGCGGTATCTCACGCACCTCGCACAGAGGGCAAGAGCAACATACCGCTCCCGCGAACCGTGACTGCTGATATCTACCCCTCCGCGTCAGGAATAGACGCGGCGAAGATCTTAACTCCCTCCTACATAAGCCAAGAGTCGAACGCTAGAACTTGCCTGGATGCAGTAAGTCGTGAGTGTACGCCAATCTGGTTGGCAGACGATGATCGTAGCTTACTCATCCGAGTGCAGATCCTCGGCGGTCAGCCACGAAGTAACCGTAAGAGGATTTCCAAGCCTCTACTACGGGTCAGTGCTGCGGGCTTCCATAGCAAATCTCAGCGTAGCGTTTTCCCCCGACACGAGCCGGCACAATGTGTACGTTCTTTGAGAGTCTTATCGTGCAGACGACCTATCTCGCAAACGTGGATGGAGATTGCGACGTTCCATGTCGCAGCCCCGGAGGCGGGGCAGTCCCTAAATCCGAGAGCTCCTCCCTCAACTCGTGAAGTCACCGCGGCGAACACTACCCACGCAAACCCCCAAAAAGCAGAGCGGAGCACGAGCTGCACCTTCTGACTTGAGCACCAGTCCGAGTATACGTAAAGCCCTTGCGCCCAGCTGGACATCTGAACACGGGCCACACGCGGGTGCACTTAATATCTCGCGAAGCCGTTCGGACTAGGAACCTAGAAGTCCGCACCCGCGCACCGCACCGCACCAGACGGCCGGGAACAGAGACATATATCCTCGAGGCTCGAGGCACAGGCTATGTGGTGATGATGGGCTATCGACACAATTTGTATTCGCGGGGGCAGGGGTATATGGACATGCCAAGTACTAACGCGCTAAGCAGTAGCTGGAAGAGTCTGGAGGAGGGACAGGGACAGGGAGGAGGAGGGAAGAAGGGGTCCACACGGCCCCTCCCCTCCGGAAGGTTCGTCGAAACACGAGGGAGGGAGGAGGACCCAGCGGGACGTTCGAAAGGGTTGTGAAGTGGATAAATATCTATTCGGAATTGATGGGGCTTGATTCGCGAAGCCCTTCGCGGTTGGTTCTGCGCTTCTGCTCGACGCTCGTACACCTACTTGCGAAATAATTTTAGGGAGAGATCGGGAGAGGGAGATGGTAGTGGGTCGTCGTCTCGTGTCGGGAGTCGGGACGTGTAGAGGGGAGAGAGAGAGGAAGAGGGAAGAAGAGACGAGAGTACAGGAAGGAAGAATAGGGGCAGAGCGGGAGGGAAGGGGAGCAAGGTGGACGAGAGGACCCGGTATGGATATAGTGGACAGCAAGCCGGAGAGGAATGCAGAGAAGCGCGGCGGAGAGGTACAGCGTGAGACAGAAGAGAGATAGAGAGAGGAGAGGAGAAAACTACACTACTAAAGACACGGGTGGAGAGGGAAAAATGCCGATGATGATGACGATGCAGCACGAGCACAAACTGGCAATGCAACGGACCGGGAATGCAACACGACACGGAGAAGATGTGTGGGCGATCTACACAGGGGGAAACTTCGGCGAGAGAGGAAGCGTGGTGGAAAGCATCAAGACGACGTCGACGCGGACCCAGTGGACAAGATGATAGAGGATTGCAGGAAAGGTAGACCGGTGGTGGTAGGGAGGAGAGCGAAGCCATATTACGCATAAGCCCATAACGAAGATCATATGGTGGAGAATGGGAAAATGTGTGAAATGCTACATCGTGGATCGTCCATTACGCATCTGTCCGTTGTGGAGAGGGAAATGGGGGTCGGAGGACCGAGCCGAGGATGGGAGCACAGCAAGAAGGATGGGGCATATGGGGGCATAATGTGGTCGTTGCGGAGCGCATCAGAACGTGACCATGGCGTTGTTGTCGTACATGTCGTTCTGGCTCGGCATCTTCCACTCGGTGGGGATCATAGGAGGGTGAAGTTGCAGCGAGCTCATCGGGGGCGAGTCATCGGGTGGCATCATGGGCGGATGCAGGTACGCCGCGAACAGCGCGTCCGTGTCGTCGTTCTGAACCATCGGAGGGTGGAAGAACATCGGCGAGTCCTCGCCGTTGGGGAGCATGGGCGGATGGACGAATGTGTGGGGCGACTTGTCCGGGGGGAGCATGGGTGGATGCCAGGTGCCACCGCGAAGCATGTTGAACGACGAGTACGGAGTGAAAGGGAAGTCGACGGATGAACGCTGCGAGTGCGAGGTCGATGACGACGCCGACGTATATGAGTCCGAATACGACGAATACGACACCGCAGACGAGGGCGGCTCAGAAGCGGACGAATTGCTCAACCGTCGACGCTTGCTGGAGCGCGACTCCGAACCAGACTCGGGATCCGACGTGTCACCCGACGAGTACGGCAGCGCGTCGTTCGGGATGCTGTACACCTGGGTCAGGTAATCGGGGTGGTAAGGCCCAGGGTAGAACGACACGTTCGTGTTGTACATCTGGTTGCCGAACTGCATCTGGCCGTCGTTATTGCCAAGCGCGCCCATAAGCTCGGACTGCATCGACGAGCGGTAGTCCATGCCGCCGTTGCCGTTGCCGCTGTCATTGTATGAAAGCTGCGTCGAGGAGTCAGGCGCGAGCGTCGGCGTCGACTCCGCATTGGGCGAAGCGCGACGACTAGCACCCGGGCTGGCCGAAGGCGGGGTCTCCGAGGAACCATTCCCGACGCCGCGACGAGCGTCATGACGGGCACGTTTGCGGATGACGTCTGACTTCATGGAGATAGGACGTGCCGAGCCATGCAACTTATAGCTATATTGGCCGTTAGTACTCGGGATCCTATTGCATTGTGGTGGGACACTTACTATAAGCCGCAACTACAGGCGCGTCGGAAGGCTTCCGTGAGCGCTGGAAGAGGAGCTTCGCGAGATGTTTACTCACGCGTTACATACAGTCTTCCCCTCATCGTCCTTCCGCCAAAGCGGAGTTGCGGTCGTGTGGCAGTTGTAGCATTGTGCTGGGGAACGTTGTGAGAACGTTGTGGACAATGGAAGGGAGCTCGCAGCCACTCACCAACAACTTCCTGGGATTCTTGACGAGGAGCGGCTTGGGCGCGACCTTCGCCGTGATTGTTACGCATGCTCTTCGGGCGGGGGCGCTTGTGCTAAGAACGTAATATGTCAGAACAGCTTCACGCAGTGCTGAGCCTAGACAACGCGACATACGAGCTTGCAGTACAATCCGCACGCGTTGCAGTTCAGCTCGTCGTTGAGGCCGCGACGCCACAGGGGCGTATGAGTGGCGCCACAGTTCGAGCACTCGGCCTTGACGCCGCCAGGGGCGGAATTGCTGGTGCTATTTTGCTGCGAGGAGTTCACCGGGGTGGCACTCGGACCAGTCGAGCGAGTGCTCACAGACTGCGTGCGCACGCTCAGAGACGGCCGCTTGCTCGTGGTGGTAGTCGTGTTCGCCCCGGGGCCGGAGTTGGGGCCGATGCGCGACGGAGTTATGGTGCGAGGGACGACGTCCTCCATGCCACTCAGCGCAGAGACGCTGCGGAGGGCCGCGGACTTCAACATACTCTCGTCTTCGGCGACGGGCTCAGCCCGAGAGGCGTGGGGAGGGTACGACGCGTCGGAGGGGGCAACTTTCATCTCGACGTCTTCCTGAGACTCGAGACGATCGTGGTGCCGAGCTTCGACGTGGTTGTAGCCTCCAGAGGACCAGCCGCCGGGGCTATCTGCGTTGAGGAGCTCATCGAGGGGAAGCTCTATCGTGGGACGAACGATGCTGAAACCGTCGTTATTCGTGGAGGCGACGCCCTCGCCGTAAGTCATGGGGTTCGTAACGGACGGGCTGGGGAAGAGGAGAGCGGCAGGGCCGAAGTCGTTGGAGAAGAGGGAAGGAAAGCGGAGGGAGGCAGCATGATACAGGTCTTCTTTGTTCTGAGCGTCGAGCTTCGTCGTCGAGATCTTGCGGCCTCTCTGGGTCAGGGGCTGGTCCTGTCGCCGGTATCCTTCGTCTCCTCAGCGGCGGCGGTGGAGCGAGTAGTCGGGCGTCCGCGCTTGGCTGTGTCCTTGAATTCCGGGGAGGGCTTCATGTCGGGCTTCTTTGTGGTGACGGCAGTCGCGACGATGGACGAGGGACGGTCGACGGAGAAGGTGAACTGCATTCGGTGGATGGTGCCGGGGAGACCGTTCTGGTTGGCCTCGCGCTCGCGCTCCTTCTCGAGGGCGCGTTGTTGAAGGAGTTCCGTCGAGTGATTGCGCTTGAAGTCGGGCGCCTGGAGCTCCTCGATGCTCCTGGCGGCGAGTTAGGGGATTGGGGAAAAATTGACTCGAGCGGCGGATGTGGACGAAAACGCACCTGCCCTTCTCCTTGTCCAGCTTGTCGCTCATGCATTTCGACAGCTTCTTGAAGTCGCGCTTGGACTTGGCGTTGTCGGTGTCGACCATGAGGTTCTGGAGATGCCATAGCCTCCAACTGAGATTCTCGAGACGCTGGCCCTGCTCCAGGAAGCTAGCGACCTTGGTGCAGACCTTTGGAAAATTTTCGGAGGGGTTACGGGGGGAGAAAGGGCGGAGAGAGGCTGCTGCGCACCTTCCAGGTCTTGGTCAGAGAATCCGCATCGCTCAAATTGCTGAAGGGCACGAAGGACTTGTTCCCCTGGGTGGAGGACAAAGAGATGAGCAACGCCGGGGGCAGGGCGCATACAGCGAGGACAGACTTTGAACTTGAGATTGAGGATGGAGGGCATGGACCGGGCGTTACGGAGGAGCAGGAAGAGAGAAGCAGCGATAGCACTTGGATCACAGAACGGTTATAGGGCAACCTCTCCCGATGAGCGTCAGTGCCCGCGGGGAGCCTGCACTCCTGCACAGCTCTCCAGAAAAACAATCCATTCATTATCCCATCAATATTCCCCGCCCAATCCGCCTTGTGACCCGTTACAGTCGTGTTACAGCCACGTTCTTACCAACACTAGCAACCCTTCTTATCGCCCTCTTACCGCACTCCGTCCCGACAGCCCGCAGCCCGTGGCGGCAAATGATCCTACCACGGTCCGTGACCGTCGGCTCGCCTGTGCCTCAGAAACCCCAGCGAGCGGTTCTACACGTGTTCTGCACAATGACTACTCTTTCGGCGTTCGCTGCACGCGGTCCCAATGAAAGGCACCATTTTCCGCCGACGTCGCCCCGGCACTCCAGCGCTGGACCATCCCCCAACCGGCAGGTGAGGGCTTTCCCGACCCCAGACGACGCAGCTGCCAAACCGAGGCGTCTTCAACACCATCGCACTTCTCGAGCATCAGCCACACGCACGCACCTTCCACCTCCTTCACATCCACACACCCTGTACGTCCAAGAAGCCCCGGCATCGTCGCATGTACGTCGACGCACCATGGCTGCCATCAGTGCCGAGCTCGCCACCCTCTCTTCTCCACGGCGACGCGTTGGAACAACGCCGGCTGGCTGATCCATCACGGCAGTTGTCTTCTGTACGACTGATTTCCTCTGTCTCGCTCCGCCTTCTGGTCCGAATTCAGCACGGATGACTTGTTGTACGCGCCTGAGCCACTCGGGCTCGTCCCGGCACCCCACAGCCTTCGTGCCGTGGCCCCCGTAGAGAGCGCCACCAATGTTCACCCGGACATCACTCGTCCCCCACCGTCCTGTCTCGAAAAGTCGGAGCTCGTCAGAGAACGCGCAGAGAGAGAGAGAACAAAGGCTGACATATCTCATCCTCCAGTCACGGGATGCCGAGGCCTGCACGAAAGCTGCCTCAAGGCCGATCGCGCCATAGGATTCCTGCCGGAAACGGTAATCAGTGCTACCAGTACCCTCTGCCCACAGCGACACGCAGCCCGTTCTGATGAACCTCCTTGAAATGAATCCTGGGAGTTCCCGAGACCTGACCACTGATCGTAGAATTGCCGCCTGTTGTGCCGCGGTCTAGAGGACCTGAGCTCTTCGCCATCACCAACTTTGCGCCGGAGCCGGGAAGGTGGAGGGTCTAGAGTCGCGAATGCATGGACGAGACGGAGGACTTACTGTATACACGCGGGAAGGACAGGAGCGACGGAAGGTTTCTCGAGGTGCAGCGAGGAAAGGCTGGACGGAAGGTTCAGTCAGGGTCGCGCTCACGGAGACGCTCCGTGGACCGTGGTACATGACTTACCCGCAGTGTCCACATCCTCTTCCTTCCGCTGGACGTTCCGAACGGACCCACGGAAGGAGGTGCAGCGGAGCACCCACATGACCGCCTCGCCAAGGGGCAAGGATGCACAGCGCGTCTTCCCCCCATCTCTGCACGAACGCTCGCAGCCAATGGTGGCGTACGGCCACACCGCCCGATAGCGGTCGTTGTGCTCCGCGAGCGTAGGGTGCTGGGGCCAATCAGAACAGAAGGCCGCATGCGGATATCTATGAATGGCACTGTGAGAGGCTGTTTGTAGGAACGGACACGACCTCTCACCAGAAGCACCCTCTCGTTCGCAACGCGAGGCAGCTGACACTGGACAGAGGCCCACTGGGCGGCGGTGAGTCCCAACTAGCAGCCATTCGTGGCTAGTTCGCTTGCACTCCACCAACGCGCATTTGCGAACATGTCGGACGCGCGCATACAGGCCCCAGGCGGCACCGCCATCAACGGGTGCCCTTTGAGATCCGGCGGCGTCGAGCTTGATTGTGCAGGCGATCCCGAGGAAAACAGGCGTGGGCATCTACGCGGCAGTGAATACACGTGTGGGACGTTGTGCGGGGAAGAACCTGCAAGGAGATCTCGTTCAGAGCATAGCAGAGATCCAAACGCGAGATCATCGTACCAGCGTATCGCTGTATCGGCCAGATACAACACGATGCAACAACGAGGCTCAGAACCGGGCACTTCGACGCGTCCTCGCATACAGTACATATCGCTGTTCGTTTCCGATTGATGGGACAGGTGACGATGGCGCGCCATTGCAGACGCGGCGATCTGAAGTTAGATCCCGGAAGGAGTGCTTGAAGAGATCATGTCAAGCATAGGAGCAGTCCAGTGCGGGTGCTGGTACTTCCTCTGCTGCCTGCGGGTAGAGATCGAAATCTTCACGGTCCCACGGAGAGGGCGTCGCAGTTGACAGGCTCTCCTAGGCAAGTCCTGTGACACCAAATTTGTCGTGGGCGTTGTGGTCAGGAAGCCAAGGCCGCATGAGCTTGGCAGCGTCGTGTCCTGGAAGAAAATCAAGGGCGCACATGTAGCATAGAACTCGATCCAGACCTGCACCCCAATTCCTCCTTCGAAGTTTCTTCGAGAGAGGGCATACGCCAGCGTTCTCTCATGCCGGGTCCGGCGGTCACGTCGTGAATTCTCGTGGAAGGGGGCCCAGAGCTTGGGACATACACGAATCTTGCTAGAAGTGGTCGCGGAGACATCGGGATCTGTTCGTGCGAAGAAGTTACGTTAACCGAAAGGGGCATATATGTGGCCGAGCACGTACAATGAACGGGAGATGGGCGGTTTGGAATGGGGTTCTTCGCTGACTGTCAGATGGCTGCGATCGTGACCATCCTCGGTATCGCGGTGAGGTGAGATGGGAAGTTTTAACTCTCAGGACTGACCTCGAGCTTGCAGAAGGTCGCACAGACTCTCACCTCGCGGCAGGCAGCGTCTGCACCCGAACAGGACCGCAGTAGCTCATGCCACGAATGAGAGGGGATGCACGAGAATCCCAGATGCGAGTATGCGAGGTGGAAAGCGGTCATTCCGGTGCTCTTTCGCAGACAGCGCAGGAGGAGGTGTGTCTAATCTCTGCGAGCCCGTGGATGTAGGGAGAAGCAATCGTGGGTGGTGTAGCGTAACGGGGGCATCTTCCGGCATAGATAGTGGGTGTATGTCCTAGTAGAGCAGGTATATGCATGCCAATCGACGTTCTCCCACAAAAAAAGCAAAAATATATACAAGCTAAAGGAGGAGGAATCTGGTTCATGGCCTCAAAGGTGAAGATACGTGAAAACGGACTCACTGGCTGTGCGCTCGCCAAGCGCGAAGTTGCGTCATGACTTGCCAGCTGCCCAAGTCGATGCCGGCCTTAATTGCTGGTCGCTTGCAAAAAGAGTCTTGAAAGAGCTTTTAAGCTCAAAGTAGGTGCTAGCAGCAACCACTCACGCGGTTACTGAGACCGTCCTTGCGGCACAGAATGCGCGTAAGTCTTCCGAGGGAGTGGCTTGGCAATGCGTCTGAGACTGTTTGTAGAGCGTATAGAAAGAATAGAGAATTGTCGTGTTGAGCAAGGAGCAGGGCGGGGGCCGGCTAACTACTTGGGGACGGAGTACTTGGATGAACGGAGTCAAGACGTCATGCCCACTAGCTCGTCGTCGGCGTAGGTGTTTCGGGCGTCTCAATAGCTATATTAGGACGACGTGTCATGCACATGATCCTGGGTGAGTTCAGGGCCGGGCTGAGCGCGTACCTGCAGTAACTTGTAGGTTAACCAGTTACCACCCGCACCTACAGCTTCTGCTAGATCACAAGCTCTGAGGCTGCCGTAACCACAGCTGAAAAGTCGAGAACACTGTCTGGAATATAAAGGTCAAGGTGAGTAGCATATAGTCGTACCGACGATCCGACTCGCGCACGTCGGGGTACGAGACCATGGTGTGGAAATGCAGCGTGATGCTGAGGAGGACCTCACCACCACACGTATACACGTAACACGATGTCTGTGACCAACGCTCTAGATGAGGCCGCAGGCGTCCATGGACCCGCTGTCAGCCGACGTGCATATCAGTATAATTCTGACTAACGTGAAGCAGACTTCTGGCAAGACGAGAAATCTCTTCGATGCCAAGGGAAAAAATGGTGAGAACGCACTCCTTCACCGCGTGGCTAGAACGGTACAGTGGCTGACGCGAATCCTGCAGCCTTGGTCACTGGAGGAGGCTCCGGGATTGGAGCCATGATTGCTTCAGTATACATGCAGAACGGTGCCAAGGTCTACATCGCTTCCCGGAACGACCATGCGACTCAAGGAGGTCGGTGGTTTCTTGTTTGCCAGTGTCCTATCCGTAAGAACACTGTTACTGATATTCGGCTAGAGCTGCGAGGCTTTGGACAAGCCGAGATCTGGAAGTTGCCACTACTTACATCGTCGCAGATATATGTGTTCGTGTTCCGCCGAGTGATCATGCTGGGCCCGCTTACTTCTAGCGCTACAGACGAAGGCCGGGTGCGATACCCTCCCGAATCAAGTCAAGGAGCGCGAGTCCAAGATCCACATGTCAGTCAGTAACTCCGGTGCCACATATGCTGCCCCATACGACCAGTGAGTGGTGTTTGTGCTCTGCGATGGACTCCTTGCCGGACTTAGCCATCATGCAACTTCGCAGCTTCCCAGAGAAGGATGATTGGGAGGCGTAGGTCAACGTTAAGAGCGTGTTGTACAGTAGCCTGTAGGTACCTCCCTCCGAGAAACCGGCGTGTCATCGTACTGCTGACACTCAAATCATCGAGCAATACGGCGAGAAAGACGGTAGCCCCGGCCAGTCGTTTATTGAATGCAAACAAACGCTACATAAAAGTAAGTGCCAGGTCGCATTTGCCACTCACGCGCACAAGATTGCGCCTGGCACAGGGTAGGTTACGCGAAAGCTACATAAGGACAACGTTCCTTCGAGTCAAGATGTTCGTGGAGCCCTTCGCATGGACTTGCAATGACGCCGTGACGGGTAAGCAAAACCTGCAGCACGATGACTTCATCTGCACGCTTGATTTTCCTCGTCATACTCCAGGTTGCCGGCAACAGGAGGTAACAGGGGTGCATGGGTGCATACGGAAAACCATGTTCCGGTGTTCCGAACTTCTCATGGGCGTCTATGCACCGCCAGTGACACTCGACTGACCTGAATGCAATGCCCCGGTATGCATTGTACTTTACCGGTATGATCTCGCACGAAGGTACATTGACGTTGACATGGTGCACATACTTGAACTTCACAAGCTAACGCATGATGGGATTAGAAGGGCTCGTCGGTCATTTTCGGAGGCGCAAATCAACGGGCCAGCCGCGGTGGAGACGGGCCGTGTGGAAGACCGTAGCCATCTTTGTGCCGGATATTCGACGTCATATGTCCTGCGCCACCATGACTTCGACTCAACAGTTTCGCAAAGCGCACGCGAAGATCCCGACGCAGGTACGCGTGTAAGATCCTAGATCCTCTACAATCCCTTTGAGCTGCTACAGTGACCGAGAAGTGTTCTGTTCGATCGAGCCAGATAGACAGAGATGCCATAGATGGTACTTGCACGAAGACATACCCCAGTAGAGGCCCGACCCCGTGAGCCGTGCCGTGCGCCACCACGTCGTCTCACAACACTTTGCCCGCCGCCGCCTCCCGCCGTCGCGCCCGGAATTTCCTTTCCATGATCGAAGGCGGTCAGACCCCCACTTCTTTGCCCTCGAAAATGCAAAGTGCGCCGGCAGGAATCATTCAAGCGAGCGCATAGTAGCCGGGGTGGCGGTCCGGGGGTTCAGATTACTGACGATGACGGCACGCTAACAGACGCGAGCCTGAAGAACCATGGTCACAGGACTCCACGCCTCCCCGCATCGGGGGTACGACGAGCTCGGCAGAGGTTTCTTGCACCCCTCCCCCGCCCCCCTTGCCGTCCACGATAGCGGAGAATAGTGGGCGTCGCGTATCCCGCCGTCGGGTATAAAACTCAGCTCAGCGACACTCCACGGTCTCGTGCCCTCATCCGGCATTCCTCGCCTGCTTGCACGACCTCCTACGGCCTCTGTCACGCCCGCCGTCGCGACTCGCTGTTGGACTCGTCACTTGCATCAACTGGCCTTCCGCCCACTGTAGACTAGAGCTGCCCACCATGGTACTCGCCGGTAGACGACTGTATTATACCATCAACTTCGTCGCAGGACTTGCGATCTTCTTGTGAGTAACACGGCTTCCTTTACGTCGACAGGACCTCACGTTGTTTACAGTTTCGGTTATGACCAAGGCATGATGGGCGGTGTGAACACGTCCCCCGACTACGTTCGTGTAATGAAGCTGGGCTACTCAACGTAAGTTACAGTTGTCGACCTTGCCACGCTGCGGTGTAGAACTCACGCTTTCGTTGCGTGTAGATACGAGGGTCCTTCGGAAGGCTATGTAGCAACTATCACAGAACCCACACGACAGGGCGGCATAGTTAGCATCTACTACTTCGGCACTCTACTGGGATGCTTGATGGGCGGTGTCCTCGGAGACAGGTACGCCTCAAGGACGCTACACTGTCTGGTTGCAGCTAACTCTCTGTGACAGGCTGGGACGAATTAAGACAATGATTGTGGTATGTTGACTCTTGAGACTGGCGATTCAACGAGAACTCAACGCTGCGTCAGGGGAGTCTCTGGGTTCTGATCGGGGCGGCTCTTCAGTGCTCTGCGCAGAACATCGCTTGGTGAGCATCCATGACCATGCGGCCATGCGTTCTTCGCTGATGGGCGCGTCCAGGATGTGCTGTGCGCGCATCATAAACGGTATTGGTACCGGTTACCTCAACGCCATCGTGCCCGTGTGGAGTGCGGAGGTGGCCTCACATACGTCTCGCGGCGCATTCATTGCGAGCGAGTTCACGCTCAACATCTTCGGTGTGGTCGTCGCCTACTGGCTGGAGTTCGGCCTCGGCTTTGTTGGAGACGGTACTTCACAAGTCCGGTGGAGGGTACGTAAACGATGCCTGCACCGTGCCCACCATTCGACAGAGAAGACTGACCAAACTTTCCTGTACAGTTCCCGATCGCATTCCAGATCATCCCGGTGCTCGCGTTCATGGTGAGTTCTGATCGTAAGTGACGTCCCCCCTGTCTAACCTTGTTGTCAACTTAGGCATGCATTCCCTTCATGCCCGGTGAGTAGTTTCATATCCGAGGTCGTCGAAGTCCATTATTTACCTGAAATGCAGAGTCTCCCCGTTGGCTGGTGAAGATGGGCCGCTTGGAAGAGGCCCGGCAAATCCTTGCCCGCCTGCGCACCGAGGACGGCAGCGTTGAGGCACCAAATGCGCAGCGCGAATTCGAGGATATCGTGGCGAACGTCTCTCTCGAGAAGGAGCACTCCAAGCGCAACTCGTACGTCTCCATGTTCTTCGGCCTCCACGATGACGGCTTGCACGTCGCTCGCCGGGTCCAGCTCTCCGTCTGGCTGCAGATCGTCCAGGAGTACGTGTTCCCGCCATTTCATCATTGTATTGTCTGTCTGACTAGCTCTCACGTTTCCAGGTGGGTCGGTATCGCGGCTATCACCGTTTACGCCCCAACTATCTTCGCGGAAGCCGGTTACAGTGCGCGCAAGGCGCAGTGGCTCTCCGGTCTTAACGACGTAAGTCGCAGCTCCTCCCTCCGCCGTGCTGGCTTGACGCTTCCTATACTGGATTCTTACCTCCGTACGCGTGTCTCCACAGGTTACGTACATGATCAGCACCCTCCTTGCTGTGGTGACCATCGACCGTCTCGGCCGCCGTATCGGTCTCTGGTGGGGCGCCGTCGGTCAGGGCATCTCTCTCATCCTCGCCGGTGCATTCGCACGGCTGCTGAAGGACCATCCCGAGAAGGCCGCGGAATACGGAGGCGCAGCGGCGTTCTTCGTCTTCCTGTACACGTTCGTCTTCGGCGCCACCTGGCTTACGATCACCTGGGTGTACCCCACGGAGACCTTCCCCCTCGAGGTGCGCGCCAAGGGCAACGCATTCGGCGTCGTCGGCTGGTCGATCGGTGCGTGTACTCTATCTGAGGCTAATAGTATTTGAGTCACTGACAGCGGACGCGCACAGGCAACGGCTGGCTGACGCTGCTCAACCCGATCATGTTCAACGCCATCGGCGAGAACACGCTGCACATCTTCGGCGCGGTCAACTTCCTGAGCATTCCGCTCATCTGGGCGTTCTACCCCGAGACCGCGAACCGGACGCTCGAGGAGATGGACTACCTGTTCATGAGCAAGAGCCCGTTCGTCTGGGACGAGGAGGAGAACTTCCGGCGCATGAAGGAGGAGGCGGAGCGCAACCGCGCGTCGGGCCGCATGGCGCTCCCGGACTCCGAGCTGAACCCGCACGACGCGACGCCGACGCCCCCGTCGGAGATGATGGACGTCAAGGAGAAGATGTGAGCAGGTCGCCTCATTCTTGGGGTCCCATCTACCATTGTATATATGTGTTCTTTATTGCTGTATCGCTGCGTCGCCATGCTATCACGAATTTCCAACCCTCTCCTTGGTCGTGTGTGGCTGCATGGATGTTTGGTACTCTACAGTGCCTACACAGAGAGGTACGCTACTTCGGAAGACATGTCAATCATGTAGCGGTATAACAGGTCGGAGATGCTGATGCCCTCCTGACCAGGCGATTCGCAGGCACACCACTGAGTGCGTAGCACAGGCAGTCGTGCCGCTATAGCTCGACTAAAGAGAGAGGGTGTAACAACAATAAGAACGGTCTCGAATAAGGCAGTATCCGTGTCAGATAACCCGCGACCTGTTTCCGAACTCCTCGTCCGTCACAATGATAGGATGCGCCTCGGCCAGCGGTGTGGCAGCATGCGGGAACACTCTCTGCGTGAACTCCATCACCTCCCGGGAGAGATCCGTCCCTCTTGGAAACGCGACCTGCGCCACGTTCAGCTCGCGCAATGGATGAGGAGGCTGTCCATCGGGGTATGCGATGCCCTCCAGCGCGTCGCCGGTGAGCTCCATCTCCGGGAGGTGCAAAGCGCGGAGGTGTGGACAGTTGCGTGCGAAGTGCACGAGAGACTCTAGGCCCGCGCGCAGCTCCCCGGCCGTAACGAACTCCAATCGGAAGCTCTCGAGGCTGGGCCACGATTCCGCGAAGGACAGAATGTCTGAAGAGCTGTACGGGAAAAGGAAGCCTTCGAAGACCAGTGAGACGTCGCGGAGCTCGTGCAGAGAGAGCAAGGGCTCGACCACGGCGCTGAGGGGACCACCTGTGGGAGTGGGCTTCCGTGGGCCATGGTGGAACGGGGTGATGGGGCGGCAACTGACACGGAGTGTGGTGAGGTGGGCATGCTTGCTTGATAGCGTCCTGAAGTAAGCGGCGCATTGTGGGATCAGCTGAGCGGGTTCGTACTGATCCAAGGTGACGTTCGTGGACAAGGAGTCAAGCTGCGGTAGATCTGTTTGATCAAGAAACAGTGCCAGTTCAGGCCAAAGGCCTCTGAGCTCAAGCTCGCGAAGTCGATTGAATGTGAGGGGAATAGAGGATGCTACCTCGATTGAGAGGGATAGGAACTCGAGATTGGGAAGGGTGGAGAGCGGCTCGAGAGCGTCCGTGTTCGGTAGTCTGTCGATCTCGATGGCACGTAGACGTTCGTGGCTGCGGAGGAAATCGAACTCCATGCTCCATGGTAGGAAAAGCCGCAGCTCTTCCAGATCGGGAGCTGCCTTGCAAGCTTCTCGAAGGATCTCTCGCTCAGTGAGTATCGCCACGGAGTCCGATACGCGGTGGGGGATTGACAAGTATAAGTGATGTACCGTGGGGGTGATGAGCCATAGGACCCCACGCCTGGGATTGTTCACAAGTGGTAGGAGCGGGGCACGGCCCTCCCGGGGCTGGCGTCTCTGAAAGACGAGGTCAATCGTGCACAGTGCTGGAAGTACCGGGGCCCCTCGTAAAGCAGGAACGAGCTCGTTCCAGATGGATAGTTCACGCGTCGTTTTGAACGGACTGAGCGTGATCGAGCGCACTCGCAAGGCGTACTCCTGGAAGTGCACCCAACTGGGATGGGTAGACGGGTCGCTTTGGGAAGGATAGGTCTACACCGGAATATCAGTCTATCGTGCACATTGTGCGTGAAATCGGCTCACATAGAAGGGTCCCGAAGCGCTCTCTTCAGTCTCGACCTCCAGTATGATGCCCAACGTCCATAGCAGCTCGAGCAATGGCTTCTCGCTTGGAAGAGAGCTCCAGAGGATGTTGAGAGCGGGTTGAGTGAAGTTTCTACAGGTGAGGGCGGAGTGTAACAGGGTCTTCCGAGCGCGGGCGATTTCCTCCTGATCGGCGTAGTGCTCCGGATTTAAGTACGGGACGACCTTGTAGAGGATATCCTGTACGTCTGATATGGATCGGTGAGTCATCCTGGATGGTAGAAGGAAACAGAGGCGTGATCCACGTTACGGCGGTTAAAGCACTGGGGCCCAAGTACAGGCCATGGTCCGCGCCTATCATGGGGCATGTACGGTATGAAGATGCCTTGATTAAACTGACTTGACCCTCCTCAACCGCACCAGACAAGTATGCTGCACCCGAAGAGACGATGTCAGATTATGACCATACGACGGTAGTATGGAGGACTCTCGTCCCCCGACCTAGGAGTGTTGTAAGGTGTAAGTTCCTTCCTGATGTACCATGCAGTTGCTTCCACTCAAGCTCAATTAGGCACGACAATCATGATTGATACTGACTAGGTGCAGCAGAATGTATTGGGATCGCTACCGCACCTACCTGCCACTCGATATATCGAGCAACGTACCGAACGCGCGCAAGTCCGACCCATTCATTCCGCTTCCCACCCCGCCGCCAGGTGCGAACTATTATATAGCGAGGACACAAACCACCTGCGATGTCCCTGGACGACAGGCAGAAGCTTGGGAAGTGCCAGCTGTTTTGCCAGCCCCCTCACAGAGGGCAGGGGCACAATCATGTGCGCTGTACAGCACATACCGGTGAGTCGGGGCAGTTCTTCGCAGCTACTTGCGCGCATTTGTGACCAACTACGGCATGTAGCCTCAGAACAAAACAAAGCCCGTCAAGGAATTGATACCTGTGACCTCGACTCTGTACGGGAAGTGATCAGGACACGCTAAGTCGGAAGCCGCCTCGAGCGACACGTATTGATCGTACCAGGATGTAAGTACAGCATACGCGACCCAGCTCGTCGGGTGAACTGATATTGACGGACGACTACTGATTCTGCAGGACAGCTATGGCCCCGTAAGTGGGCGGCCGCTATACCGGAGGGGATGCTGCAATGTCGCCGCGGCTCAACCTTCCGGGCCTGTCGAACGTGTCACCTTGGCTCGCCAGTCCGGCTGGGTGGAGTCTGAAGATATGCCTTCGTGCAGTCCGAGTTGTGCGTGTCGTGCTCGGCCCGAATGAGAAGGCGCGATTGGCCAGCGCGAGTTTTGGATAGGTCACCATGGACCGGTTTCCGGCAGATAGTTGCATTCACACCAATAGCTTCGAGACGCATCAGGCCTCGATTCAGTGGTGAGAACGGATCCTTGTCTCATCCCGCCGCAAGCAAGTGCGTGGGGCGAGTGCAGGGCCGGAAAAGACCAAACGCGCAATTGAGAGTTGGGACGTACCTAGTATGTACTCTCCTCCTCTGTTGCAGAGCGACGCCTTGGCCAGTTAGCCAGTCCTCGTCGCCACCACTCGATCCAAAGTCACCCTCACTGCTGGTAGCTTCAGGACGAATGACACGAGAGTGAGATCCGCAACATTGTTGGGGATCGTCCATTATCGAGAAGGCCCGCAGATCGTCGTTGGAAGCATCAACACAAAGTTTTACAGCAACGTCCGCTGGGTACCAAACATTCGAGGTCACCG
The DNA here is from genome assembly GCA_022592435.1 of Cerioporus squamosus. Lineage (NCBI taxonomy): Eukaryota > Fungi > Basidiomycota > Agaricomycetes > Polyporales > Polyporaceae > Cerioporus > Cerioporus squamosus. The sequence continues at coordinate 66,592 of JABYQS010000074.1, forward strand.
CCAGAGAAGTCCAGGGAGTCGGACATCGTGGTAGGAAAGAGGGTTTGTTTGACACTGTGGCGCCCAGCGCTGAACTTGGCCCCAACCATCATCATCATGGTCCTTGAATCATCGCCGTTCTCAGTTCTCGTCGCTTCCTCAACGATATGTAACGTTACTTGACACATTTACCATGCTTGATCTCGGATCCATATTGAGCTTCGTGACGGGCCACGGCAACAAGCAGGTGGAGAACCGTCGCTGATGGCACCACATGACTGAGACCGCATGGGTGAGCCCCGATAACACTGCTTCGAGCGGACGAGCGGGACAGCGAAGACGGCAGCATATATAGGACGCTGCCAGCATGCAGCACTGCGACCGACGACCGTCAAGTCTCGCGACGCCACAGAGAGAGAGGGACGATGGCGGCGACTCTCGTGCGTTCTGTAGTGACGGGCTTCCTGCTTTCTGCTCTCATTCAAGATGCAAGTGCGGATACATGGTGCGCACAATTCAGACCTCAGTACCTTGCTGAGAAGGAGGTCTAACACGGGCAAACAGGTGCGGTAAGAACTACATGGCGTCCTCGCCCATCGTGCCCCCAGGCGGTCAGTTCCCCGTTCCTGCGACGTCTTCGAAGCCGTTGCTCGCCCTGCGCTGTGCCCCGCTCATCAAACCATACCTCCCCGAGGACGTGTCTTCCCCCGCAGGCTTTCTGATCGATGCGCCGATCACGTTCTCGGAAGTTGTTGGTGCAGTCCCCATAGACCTCCCTGCGCGGGGCCCGCAGGGTGCCCTCGAGGTAATAGTGAAGGTCGGCGGGCGTACGCTGGCGAAAGGTCCCGTGGATTTGAACGCGACCAAGGCGGAGTTGCCGTTCTCGCTGAAGGACCTGAAGCCTCAGTCCACTGCGTTTGACGTGGAGTGTTCAGCGACTTACAAAGCGCCGGGTGCAAAGGGACCGCTGCAGACTTTCACCTCAAACACCACGCTATCGTACCTCCCGGACCCTCCCGATGGCCGCTCCGTGACGAAGGTGGACTTGCGTACGGGTGCGCTACTGGCGAAACCTGCCACAGGGAAGGGTGGGGACTACGAGACCGTGTTTCCTATCGGTTTCTACACCAACTTTGGTGGATACCTTACTTCCAACTTGTCCGTTATCGACGAGATTGCTGCTCAGGGTTTCACAGTCGTAAGGCGCACTCACGTTATTGGAGCTCATTTGTGTTCACGCACGCACTAGATCCACCCTATACCCACGTTCGACAACCTCACCGCCCTTGCCGAGGTCATCCAGCGTATGGAAGAGGTCGGTATTTACCTGATGTACGACATGCGATGGTATGTCATTATTCCATGGATGATTGCTGGCAGCTAACGGCCCTCGCAGGACGTACATGAACAGCACGGCCGTCACCGAAGAAGTCAACCGTGTCAAGAATAGCCCTGCGCTCCTACTGTGGTACACTGGAGACGAGCCGGATGGAACTTCCGATCCTTTGAACGCTACCACGGCCGCGTACGATCTCATCTACTCGCTGGACGGCTACCACCCTGTCTCACTTGTCCTCAACTGCGAGAACTACTACTGGACGGAGTATACCGCTGGGACAGACATCGTCATGCAGGACACGTACCCTGTCGGAATCAACGCGACTTTCTCCACGGTTTGGGTATGTCGGTGACGATCATACTAGTGACTCACCGCTTCTGACGCGCTTGTATCGCTCTCAAGGGGACAGCATGTACGCCTGACTATGGAGACTGTGGGTGCGATAACTGCAAGGGAGACTTGGAGGACATCAGCACGCGCATGGACGAGTTCGCGGAGCGGAGGTTCATCGACGGTTGGGAACGTACCAAAGCTATGTGGACCGTTCCACAAGGCTTCGGTGGCGATTCGTGAGCATTGCGTTCAACGTACTTATCTCCCCTTGTTGACAAGACCGACTGGCAGGTACTGGGACCGAGTGCCAACCGGCAAGGAGTTCGTCGTGCAGAGCGTGCTTGGGATCAATCACGGCGCCCTGGGTAAGTTGGCTTTACCAAGGCATCGTTTATCCTTCGCTGACCCACGCAAACCAGGCGTCGTCTCATGGAACGCACCCACAACCGACGACATCACCGCCTCCGCGTCCAACCTCGCAAAGTCGCTCGCCACGATGAAAGACTTTATCCTCGACCCGGCCGCTACCTTCTCCCATGTTGGAGCAGACGGCGTCGACGTCGGGCTGTGGACTATTGGCGCGAGGACCCTGGTGCTCGCCACGAACTTGAACTATGCCGAGGCGAAGTTTGACTTGTCCAGCTCTGGGGTGCACGGGCTTGCGGCAAAGGTGCTACTTGGGGCGAAGCAGGTGCTTGACAGTGGAGCGAAGATTGAGGGACATGTTGTGACGCTTGAAAGCGTTGGCACTGGAGGCTTTGTTGTGGGATGAGAGGATGTTGCGTTCGGTGAGCCTCCGTTGCCTCAGTGTTGTGAATGCTTCTTGTTCGTCCTACGTGCCCGTGTAGGATAACAACCAACGTAGCATGGCTGTGGTGCTCCTCTGTCTCCACGGTCCACAATATCATCTTCAGCACATCTCGAGCGGTGAATGGCAACATGCGGCGCCGCGCGTTGCGAACACTCGCAAGTGGGCAGGCAAGGCTTGCATGACGGTACTTGTCCGGGCAACGTATCGCCACTGCTTTAAGATGCACGCGCTTCAGATCCGAACGAGTAGAAGTGCGGGGCTTAATCGGTTGCACCTGCATATTGTCACCCGTTACGGCGGTCGACAGACTGGGTAACAAACTAGTACGAATCACGGTGGTATGTGGACGAGTGCCCGGCTGGGATTCACTCATCGTTTGGGCAGGGGCACTCGCCTCCCAAACCGCGTCACCTTCTCGGCTTCACAACCCGCGGGTTCTACGCATCATCTCGACTGACTTGCAGGGGGCGCATCCACTTCATGGAGGGTAGTCGTTGCCCAGGCGACAACCTGACTGCACAATGGTTGAACGCCCATGCTGGTATAAAAGGGAGAGCGACAAAGTGTCCGCTCGCTACCTACCTCTCTTTCTCTCCCTGATTCCTCTCGACGCATCGCGCCACAGCTCCAAGTATATTATGTTCCCCGCTGTGAGTTCAAACTGCCATATGTACCAGCGCTCTTCACCGTAAGCTGACCTCGTCATGCAGCCACAGCGACGGCTCGTGACTACCACGGATCCTCCGGCCATATACCCTCCCCATGCGAACGACCTACCCATCGCCGCTCCTGCTTTCATTCAGAACTCGGGGAGTACCTGTCCATACCCGATTAGGAACCGTGGTCAACTTGAAGGCCGCAGACACGACCCGACGCTCGTGAACTGGGACGTATACGCACATGCGCTGTTTGGGGAGGGCAATGGCTTACCGCTCTGGTGTTCTCCCTCACCCCCAACTTACACTCCCGGGAGATCACGTATTTATGTTGGCGATGTGGGGTGGTGTACCCAAGGCTACTTCCGCCCCATGTTCAATTCGTTGTCTCCCCGCCCCGACGACCTGGATGTGAAACAGCCATCACAACACAGGCCCCGAGACGGCCTTGACGACCCACTGGCAGCAATCGATGTTACCTATGCGCTATCTTCTTACCACACAGAGCAAACAGTCGTGATTGAGCGTAAGCCAGGACCATTGTGAGTCACCCGTCATGTCCCGGTACACGTCCGGCGGGGCTTACTGCGTCATAGCATCGACGACGCACAACAATACCGCAGGATGGTGAAGGTTGACGTTTGCTTGGATTCCGCACCAATCCAAGAGAAGTACAAAGCTTCTAGGGATGAAATCATCCAATACATCAGCGAGAACTTCAATACCTGGCAGGGTGTCATGGAGCAAGACTTAGGCTGCGAATACGATATATGTTTTGTACACGGCGTGACGACATCAACCATCGCGAAGATATCCGGATCTGTTGACAGTGACAAGTACGAACGGAGGGGCACTTTGAAGGAAGACGAGCACTTCACCACACGCTCTTTTCAGAATCCCCTCTCCCAACATGCGCATGGGCCGTTGCAGCCGTCGGAGCCTGAGAAAAGCGCATTCATTCACTTTTACATGGTCAAAATTAGTGAGAGTTTTGAATGTACACATCTGTCCATCCATTCGTGTATCATTCTTCCCCGCGAGTTGCGTACGTGGTAGGACAAGCTCGACTGCATCGTATTCATTCAACATGAAAGAGGAGAAGTGCGCCGCAAACACGGACTCCGGAGTAAAGACGCCGGATAGCGGACTCGGAGACGGCATTTGCACCCAAGATGCACCGATAGGTATCAAGTTGTGCTGCACTCACCTATCGACTATCCAGGAGGTCCAGCTCGGGCACCGTTGCGATGTCGCATACTTCCATCTCGATGCAGAAAGCCATTCGATTATGAGACTACATAAGGTACACCCAGAGTAAGAATATATCAATCATAAACAGTACAGCGGAGAACATTGCTAACGTGTCAGGAGCAGAGAACTGAGAAGCCCGGGTACAGCTGAGTTCAGTCATCCACAGTGAGGTCGATGACGTCGTCTGGATCGCCGACAGCGCGTCGTTGGGAGGTTTCAGGCTCTTTCTTGACGGTCCCAATTGGAGTCTTTCCTCCCTTCTTCCTCTTGGCGAGCTCGACCTTCCTCTGGAGTTGTTTGAGGCGACCCTGGAGAGGTAGGGAACAGTTAACGACTTGGGCCTTACTCAGCATGAACGAAGGGCCGTACCTGGAGCACATCCAAGTCCTCGTCGTCGTCCGAGAGCTCGATCACGCCCATGTCCACTTGGGTCGCCCCGGGCTCTGTCTTCGGTCGCTTCGCCGGGCGATCGTCTACTGAGTCGCCAACCCGCTTTGCTGGTGATGTTGCTTCCTGCGAGGGGGGAGACAGAGGCATCACCCCTTGCGCCTGCAGGAGAGCTTGTGGTACGTCAGACCAGAAGTACCCAGACGATAAAGAGGAAGACTCACCGCGTGGTCTGTATCGGAAGACAAAGGTTGCGATGTATCCTTCCAACGGGTCAATAGGGTCGTATCGGAACAAATAGCGCAGTGGCGGGTCAGCGATCCTCGACCCCTTTCCGAGACTAGGGACCGGACGCTGTGAGTTGCACGGAGGTGAGAGTAGGAGGAGGGCGCAAACGTACGCGACGTTGTGAGCTCCTGCTTTCTTGCTTCTCTCGTGTACTTTCTCGACTGCGTTGAAGGTTGCGGGGGTGAACGGGACGAGAGTGTAGTGTTCGTGAACTCGTCGGATGGACACCCGGATCGTGCCCAGGTCCGCGTTGCTAGACATGTTGCTCAACAGTGAGTCGTCGTCTTGTATGGGCGCGTCAATACTTGCATCTATGCGCCTATATGTGCACGACATAGCCAAGGAGCGCACCTGATGTCTTGAGGTCTGCGAATTGGAACGGCTGCTCGATGTCCGCGTCCGTTAGGACTCCTGCCCGCTTCCCACTACTCCCGGCGCTGGATATGCTCCCATGTGAGATGTTCCTTCCGTCCAAGGTGAAGGCATACAAGAGCCAGGTTGCCTTGACATGGTCGTTCCAATGAATGGCGAAGTTCTGTAACATGCGCGACGGGAGTTAGGAGACAAGGAACGCGAATTGACAGCAGGATCTCGTTCTCTATGGACTCTGGGTGCACCTCAGATATGTAGAGAATTCAGACTCGCCTTTCCGCTCTCGCTGGGTACAAAGCAGGCAACAGTCTTGCCGTCGCCTTCGACTTGTACTTGGTACTCGGGTAGTGACTCTCCGTCGCAGGTAATCCACACTTCGTGGCCATTGAGGAGCATCTTGGTATCTTCCCGGGTTCACGATCTTGCAGTGCTGATGTGGGGAAGCAGACAGACGAGGGTCTCGGTGGGAATGAAGTACAGTATACTTATGTTTTGTAGGTCGTGGAAAGAGCTAGACCCTCGCGCGCTCCGACGCGTCCTGGGCCCGACGCGCTCTCACGCGACCGCGTCAGCTTGCTCTCCGCCTTCGCATCTCTCTTCTCGACCGCCATGATGATCGCAAACCGGGCAGCACAACGACAAGCCTCGCGACTCGGCGCAAAAGCCGTTGCTGGAACGTCGACGACGCCGACTTCGATACTCGCTCTAGCTTCGCGCAGGACACTCGCAACATCGAGCATGTCGAGCGGGACTACGTCATGGCTGCAGTCGCGCTCGCGCATTTCGACTGTCTTCAGCATCCTCATGGGCGTCGGCATCGCATCGACCGCATACGGCGTGTGCGTCTCTCACAACTTCTCGGTTTCCGACGTGTGCTGAATATTCTGCGCTGTGTGGGCTCAAGGTACCAGTTTTACACCACCTTCACCATGTGGCCGCCCGAGGTGCGCAGCGACCTCCGTGCAGGAATCAAGGCAAAGCATCAGGGGGACTTGGACCTGAGCGAGAGATATCTGCGAAGGTACGTCGCATCCTCCTACAATTGCTTGTACCATCCCCCGGTTCTGAAAGCACGGCCGGAAGAGCGTGGAAGACCGCACAGACACTCCCGCTCTCCGCGTTCTCGTCCGAGCCCCACCTCAAGCTGTCCGGCATAGCGATCGTGCTTGGCGAAGTGCTCGAAGCCTCCAACAACCCCAACGAGGCATACGAAACCTACAGCGCGGCCTTCGCTCAGCTCCGCGCTGCCCTGGCACGCAATAGCCTCTCGGGCCGCGAGCGCATGCGCGCCGTCGCGCTCGCGCACAAGCTCGGGGAGATGGCAGAAGTATACCAGCGCGGGCCCGAGGAGGCAGAGCACTTCCTCACCTTCGCTGTCGAGGAGGCGCTGAGGGTCGTCAAGGACGAGGGCCCCAACGTCCGCAAGGGCAAGCAGAAAGAGACCGAGGAAGGCGAGGAAGATGCAATGCTTGCCGAGCTCGAGCTGCCATGGTGGGTCCGGAAGGTGGACGTCGCAGCTCCGCTGGAAGCGTTGGGTCGCTTCTACGCACAAGAGGGCAAGCCCGAGTAAGTGCCGCTCTCTCGTCACTGGGGTCTTCGCGCTCACGCCCTACCTACGCCGAAAGATACGCGACGACACTCTACCTGCAGGCCATCGGCATGCTCATGCAGCCGCCCCCAAGAGCAAAGGACGCAGCAGTCGAGGACCGCTGTCGCGCCGCGCAGATCATGAACAACCTCTCAGACCTCATGGTGCGCGGCCCACCTCCGTCGAACGTGCAGTACGCGGAGTCCTGGGCGCGCCAGGCCCAGACCGTCATCGAGAAGACGCGTACACTTCCCGGCGCTGCGCAAGATCCAGAGGCGATGGCGCTGTGCGAGCAGACTCTAGCTGCTGCGTTGTTCAACTTGGGAGCTCTGCTCGAGGTACGTGTCATACGATGTCGCGATATATGCGTGTGCGTGTCGCTGAGGCAGGTGTGTCTGTTATAGATGGGCGGGAGGCCCGAAGAGGCGCGGAAGTCGTTCCAGGATAGCCTCACACAGGCCCAACGCATCGGCATGCGGGCGGGTGCCATGGAGGCCCGAGGGGCCCTCCGGAGACTCGACCGCGCAGCTGCTTCCACACCGCAAAACAGACCTTCAGACACCACTACAGTGCAGGCGTGATTCTCCGTCGCCTGCCCCGTACAGGACGTATATATGCTCTTCAGACGGCGGGAAGCTCGCTACCACCATCTCTCGTACTAATGGAGAACACTTCGACCCCCACATCAGCACGATATCGGTGAGTACCAGTGGCATTAGGACAACAAGTGCCTCTACAGATAGTCCGGAAAGCGTCCGTATGGCGTGATATATACAAATCCTATGAACTATGCAAGGTGTACGAGCTGATATCCAGACTCTCAACGGGCGAACGTGAGACCTGGCGACTTCGAAGTCCGTCCGTGGCACGGTCATCGCCTCATTGCGGCCACGACGACCCACACGCCCGTGACGAACATCGCAAGCAGAGTCAGACCTGGCGCGACGCCCGCCGTCCGCGGCGCATCACTGCTGCCCTGACTCGTGCTGCCCGCCGCCCGGTCCTTCGCGCTGTCCCCGTTCGACGTCGCGAGCACGCTGGGGTCGATCGTAACGGTGTTCTTCACCTTCGTCAGCGCCGTCGTCGAGTACGTCTGCGTCGTCGTCGGATCCGTCGTGCCTTGCGCTTCCGAGGAGATGAACACGAGCGCGACCCCTGGTGCGGGCACGGGGATCTGGCACGTATTCGCGTTTGTGTCGCAGTTGATCGTTTGGATGGTCTCTGTGCCGCTGAGGCGTCCGTCGCACTGGAAACGTGCGCCGTAGGTCTGGATGCAGGGGAATAGAGGTCAGCTACCAGGCGCAGGAAGTCAATTTGAAGGACATACCTGACCGGCCCAAGTGACGTTGTCCTTCTCCGCAACCGAAGGTGCGAGCAAATACCTATCACACGTCAACAACCCATACTTATGCATGCAGATAGGACGAAGAGGATACTCACTTGACCTTCACAGACGACGGGGTGCCGTTCCCCTCGCCAGTGTCGCCGCCGCCGACCGAGATCGTGGCGGTGTACGCTCCCTGGCCGTCCTGCTCGGTCATGTAGTTGATGAGCACCATGCGCGCGAGGACGTCGTTCTCGTAGATGGCGTATGCGGGGGTATAGTCGCTGGCGCTGTTGGCGAAGGTATCGAGCACGCGAGACGTATTGGAAGTACCGAGCGCTTCGGCGAGAACGAGTGTCGAGTACATGATCGGGCCGACGGTCCACTGCTTGGTGTTCGACAGGTTCGTTGGTGGAGCTATACAGAGGTCAGCGATGTGCTAGATATGAAACCCATCTGCGACGTACGTGTGAAGGGCTAGAAAGAGAGCAAGATCAGGACACAGTCTGAGCGAACAGCAAGACGTGCACTCACGTTGTATGAAACATCTTGACCACCAATGTGCAAGAGCGCGCCCGTGAAGTTGCTGTACGCCATCTGCAGACCGTAGTCAACAGCCCAGAGTGCGGAGCCGAAGCTGTCGCTGACACCGGGGAAGCCACCGCACGACGCCGTGTTCGTCTCGAACATCATGAACTGCTTGCCGTACTGCTGAGCGAGGGGCAGCGAATCGAGGTACTGGCTGACGATGTTTTTGCCACTCGCATGCGTGAGGTAATTTGCAAAGACGCTCTGGGGGTCCACCGGGGTTCCAAAGCCTGCGTCTGGGAATGCAGCCGCACAATTGTTGTCCGGGTATCTGTGCGACATGAGCTCTTCAGAGTCAGGAGAAGCGAAGTAACAGGTCAGCTTACTGTTCGACCGCCAGAATACTAATGGCATCCTGGTAGCTAGTGAGGAAACCAGTGTCCCAGATCGACTGGAGCGTCCAGGTACCCTGCGTGCTGGGGGCGACGAGGTTTCCGCGCTTGGTGATTTTAGCGTCGTTGTTGATGGCGTTGATGACGGTGCCGAACTCGTTGAAGTAGCTTTGCTGGTTGTAGTCCGAGGAACGGTGACCGTGACTGGCAGCCTGGATTAGCGAGCCGTCATTCAGATAAAATGCATGGCGGCCTACCTGACATAGAGATCAGGTTCGTTGCCGAGCTGATATGCAAGGATGTTGTCTCCAAGGACTGCATCGGCTACTTCTGCGATCTGAAGACGAAGATTTGTCGTGTCGTTGAACGGGATACCTGAGTCAAAGTTAGTTGGCGTTCATCGCGCTCATCGACATCTACATTAAAGCTACAATCGGCGACAGAGAATGCTTACGCGTCGCCCAAAGCAAATGATATGAGACCATCACTCACCAAGGTACCACTTCGCGTTGACGAGCGCGGAGACGTTGCTCATTAGATAGATCATCTCGGCCGTGAAGTCGAGGATGGGCGTATCCGTCTAGATATACTAAGAAGTGAGCAAACCATCGTTCCAAAGGTACAGAGCTCCAGGTTGCCTTGGCTGTAGGGTATATGCAAACAAAACTCCACCGACATCCAGTCCCGCAACGCGTCTGGCTTCAACTACCATCACAGGTCATCTATGGCACTGAGCCACGCCAATGTCTTGTGCCTACATTCGACGACTAGGATTCTGTCGCGACCGATATACATATATTGGCAGCGAACCAAGTCCTAGCCATCGGCTTAAGGCACAGTTTGGCGGAAGACAGTGGCCAGTAGCGCCCGAGCCTAGCAACATGACGTCATACCATAGCACAACGCCACACACTCGGCCGCAACGAGCCCCGTACCCAAATTCCTGGTTAACCACAACACGGAGGAAGTAGGAGCCACCAAAGATACCGGTAGGCAAGGCGACGAAGCGTGGGGACCAGGATTGACCACGCCTCGTTAAATATGGAACACGCAAGATGTAAGGCGTCCAAGGAGATGGCTCAAGCGCTTTACGGGCGGTGGTGCAAGCACAAGAGTATTATGCAGAGAATGGGGCAAGGCAACCCAGAAGACTTGCACATCCAGGGAAAACAGAACAGCGACGTACCGGATTGGTTGCGTCCTCCTTGTCCTTGGCAATCATCTCGTTATTGGGCAAGCTGTCGACGAGCGTGGCAGTCTCCTGGGTGTTACCACCGACTCGTATCCGCACGCGGCCTGCGCGATCGGCAACCGTAGCCAAGAGGTTAAGGAAGGGGACCGCGATGTTGGACCTGCAATATGGCCGAGTCAACCATACACCCATGCCAAGACGCTAAGACTCTGGGCGTACGCGTTCTTGCCAACTATGCGCCAGATGCGATCGTGAGATCGGGTTGTTTGAACATATGGGGGCGGGTATACTCACTGACTTGCGTAACCACCGACATCTCGACCGAAAACCCGAGGAAGTCGCCGGTCTGCTGCACGGAGAGTCCGTTCACGTTCGCCGCGGTGTTCAGTAGCGTGATCGTGAAGGCATTCGACGGCATGGGGGACGGCAGCGCTGGGGCGGTGAGTATCTCGTTGTTGTATGCTGCATAGTTGGTGATCCAGTCGGTGTCCGCCGTCGCGGTTGCCCCTGCCGTCGAGGACACTCCGGATGGAGCGGTGACGCCCTCCTGGCCGTAGACTGTGACCGCCAGAACATGCGTCCAAGTCGCCGCGAACGACGCGAGAGACAGTAAAACGAGTGAGGGTTTCAGCATCGGAGACCGAGCCCGTCGAGGGAAGAGAGCAGGAGACAGAGAGCGACGACAACGAGGAAGAGGAGCGAAGAGTGACAGAACCGTGCGCTCGTCGCAGCGCTGCGCACACCGGCGACGTGCCGGATGCTGTCCTATATTTAGCTCAAGGTCGGATGCCCGTCCAATCAGCGCAGTCCGGACCCCCGGAGCAGTACCTATATTTGGAAACAACGCGCACAGTGACCGCCGTCGGGAACTGCGCAACGAAAGTTCTCGTATGCAACAAGGTACGCGGGGTCTCGACCGACGGTGAGCGCAGGAGGGTGGAACGTCGACGAGCGAACTCACAGAATCAAGCAGCAATCTTGACACGTCAGGCTTTTATGTCCTCGCAGTCGTCAAAAACAGGCCTCGGCATATACACGAGCATCGAGGAACAAGCGTATGTATTTCTGGATTGGAAGGTCGTCCGTCAGTCGCGTGAAGGCTGCGGGAAGAGGCACAGCGACACACACCTGTATATTTATACTTACTCAGAGACAAAACCACCCGAAGGACAACCCGAAGTGAGCGCAAAGCAAGAAGGCGGGAGAGGCTACGTCTGCGGTAGCCTTGTCATTCCAGTCTAATAGGGCAAAGGTGAGTCTCTGTCGATCCTCAGTCCGAGAACAAGACTCACAATCAATTAACACCAGAGACCAATGGTGCACACCCCGAGACGAGGACTTTGCTCCGGCGAATGCAGAGTCGGGGTGGATTCACCGTAGATGCCCATGCAGTTCGCGCGGTTCCTCATGGACCCTACCGTCTCGTTCAAACCACTTGTCTCACTGCACGGGAAGATCGGGCACTGTCGTGGACACTGCGCTGGTTCGGAGAAGTATAGCTCGTGTCACTTGGATACCCGTTGTTGATGTCTTGCCAATAGGGTCTCGCGAAACGCATGTGGCCATCGTAAAGAGCGAATGGTATTCCTGCTGATGCGATTGTCCAATCGTCAGTCCAGAGAGAAACATTCGTACTTGTGACCGCACACACCTGAAAGACAACTATGTGGCGACAACAGACGCTGTGCGAAAGTACATTAACCTGATCCTGACGGAATAATTTACAGATGCCCAGCACGGAGATTCCCACTCTCAATTAAATCCCGAAAACCCAAGCACCAAATACTCAACAGCCCGCACGGTATAAGGCTCACCGGGAAATCCTGAAGAACACGCTCATGCCCGCAAGCACGCTGACGAGCGCCGCAACCCCTGGCGCGACGACGCTCATCGCGCCATTCTCGCCACCCTGGCTCGTGCCGCCCATGTTCGAGAGCCGGCTCTTGCCACTGTCGCCGTTGGACGTCGCGAGCACCGACGGGTCGATCGTGACCGTGTTCTTCGTCTTCGTCACCGCCGTCGTCGCGAACGTCTCGATGTCGTTGTCCCCCGTCGCCGCCGCCTGAGCCTCGTCCGAGAAGAAGACGAGCGCGGCTCCAGGCGCGGGCACCTTGATCTGGCACATGTTCTGCGTCTGATCGCACTGCACCGTCTGGATGTCCAGGTCGCCTTGCCAGCGCCCGTCGGACGCAAACCGGCCGCCAAGAGTCTGCGTGCGAAGGGTGAGTACTGCGCACACTGCCCCGGGTACTGCAATTGGAGTGATGGGGCTTACCTGGCCGGCCCAGGTGATGTTGTCCTTCTCCGAGACCGAGGGCGCGCGGAGGTACTTGACCTTCACGGACGCAGGGGCACCATTGGGCTCGTTCCAGCCGCTACCACCGACGTAGATCGTCGCGGTGTAGTCGTTGGCGCCTGACGGGTCGGTCATGTAGTTGAGCAGGGCCATCTTGGAGAACTTCCCGTTCTCGAAGACCGCGTACCCCGGGGTCTGGTCGTTGCCGTTGTTCGGGAACATGTCCTTGAGCTGGGTCGTGTTCGATTGGCCCATGAGCTCCGCTACGAAGACGGCGGAGTAGAAGAGCGGGCCGGTGGTCCATCCGTGGACAGCGGACTCGTTCGTCGGGACGGCTAGGATGGACAGGTCAGTTATTTCGTCGGGTCTTCGCGAGGTGCTTGCTCGACTTACCGGTGAAAGGCTATATGAGCAGGCGAGTTAGCCGCTACTCGGGCGCGCGAAGCCATAATAACTCACGTTGTACGACACGTTCTGACCACCGAAGTGGAACAGGGCACCGGTGAAGTTGCTGTACGCAAGCTGGAGGGCATGGTCGATACCCCAGAGGGCCGACGTGAACGTGTCCGAGATACCAGGGAAACCACCGCATGAGGCCGAGTTCGTCTCGAAGAGCAGAAACGGCTTGCCCCACTGCTGCGCGAGCGTCGTCGAGTTGAGGTACGGCTTGGCGAAGTTGATGCCCGCGTTGTGCGTCAGGTACTGCGGGAACATCTCGAGCGGGTCGCGAGGCGGGTTGTTCGGGTCCGGCCACACGACTGCGCAGTTGTCGCTCGGGTAGCTATGCGGACGCGGGGCCGAGGTCAGCACAAGGTGCGCGGACATCGGGTGCCGACTTACTGCTCGACCGCGAGGTGGCTCAGGTACGGGCCGTACGCTTCGATGAAGCCCGTGTCCCAGACCTGCTCTGGGGACCAGAGGGCGTAGGACGTGCTGGGCGCTATGATGCTGTTCTTGCGGGTGATCAGGCTGTCCGCCTCCCAAGCCTGCGTGAACAGCGCATATTCTCCGAAGAAGTCGAAGGGACTGTATGTCGACGCGCGGTGACCATGCGCTCCGTAAAGATCGGGTTCGTTGGCGGCCTGGAAAGCGATGAGCCTGTCGCCGAGGATCTGCTCGCCGAGCTCTGCGATCTGGAAGCGCCAGTTCGCGGTGTCATTGAAGGGAACGCCGAGGTACCAGTTGACGTTCACAAGCGACGAGACGTTCGCGAGCATGTAGAGCAAGTCGGGGGTGAGCGCGAGAACGGGGGTGGATGTCTTTGTGGCAGTACAAAGTCAGTACATTCGCTCGACCCGCAACAGAAGCGAACAGGCAAGCGCACCGGGTTTGACGCGTCCTCCTTGTTCTTCTCGATGATCTTGCCGTCGTCGAGCGAGGGCACGACGAACGCCGTCTCCTGCGTGTTACCGCCGACACGAATATGGACAGCACCCGCCTTCTCGGCGATGATGCTCATGTAGTTGAGGAACGGGACCTTGAGGTCCGCCCTGCACACGCACGCCAATCCATGAGGATTTGCGATCACAGGCGGACAAGAGCGTATAGCACTTACGGACTGGACCCGACTGAAATAGCGCAGCCGCGCGACACATTTAGCTCCGTTGTTCCTTCCGCTGGACGCTCGACAAAGAATGGAACTCACTGAGCTGGTTCACGACGGACATCTCAATGGAGAAGCCGAAGAAGGTACCGGACTGCTTGATCGAGAGGGCGTTCATGAGGGTCGCGTCTGACGGGACGCCGATCGCGAACTGGTTCGCGGGAGGGGGGTTCGGGATGGCTGGGGGCTCCATGTAGATCGGGTTGTACGCCGCGAGCTCGGTGTAACGCGGAGGACCATGGTCCGTCACGAAGGACGTCGTCGCGGTCAACTGTGTTGTGCCGGTGGCCGTCCCCGTCTGCACAGGCGCGGCTGTCGTTTGTCCAAGCAGCCCATAGATGGTAACGTCAGCATGCACCGCAGAAGCAAAGAGAGTTGTCGAGAGAGCAATGAGCGGATAGTACATGCTGACCATGCACTGCACGGGTATATGGTCGTCGGCCTGGAGGCGGGGGGAAAGAAAGATGGCCTGCGCATGCCGGGCGGTTTGATTTATACTCAGACTGACAGTGACTGCTGTAGTAACGACCGAAACGCGACCACGCGCGCGTTGTTGTTCCTGATAAACGAGAAGTGCCGCTAAGCGACTCTGCCCCGATATCATGGAACGCTGTGCAGTCTGTCAGATGATGAGATCAAACCAGTTCATTTTCTACATCCTCCAGATGAAGCATAACGTCTTGCAACCAGCTCAATGTACTCGATGCGCTTGGAAAATGTCACTTGAGCAGCAGGAGAAAGCAGGGGAGAGCAGAAGAGTACTTAGTCCCTGGGGAAGAGAGATTTCAGCTCATGTCAGCCACATGGGCTAAACTGCCCGCCGCCGGAGTCGGATCGACGGTCTCATTTCGGACATCGATACCATTCCGAGACTGTACAGTACTCACTACCATATCAACTCACTACCATATCAAGATCTGTCAAATAATAACAGCAGAGCGTTGGCTCGGCTTTTCCATGCCGTGAGGCTCATGCCTTGAACTATTAGCAAACAAGAACGAACTTTGCACGTCTGACGACACTCCGGGGTACACACAATGCCCACCTTCGTCCTGTGTGGCCTGCTCAGAGTTTCGACAGTCCGCTCCAGTGCAAGCCTATTGGCCTAACGGCGCAGAGCTGTGCGGACAGCTTCCGTCCCCGGACGATCTCCGACTATATCGCTGTACAGGCTTCTGGTTCCATCAAGCCTCGAGGGACACCAATCGCTTTCAAGAGCCTGCCCAGTGCCTTTCGGCCGCACTAAGCACTTGCACTATGCAGGTGGTGCAATTGACTCTGAGATGCGCCCGCTTGAGAGTTCGGACCGGCACAGTCGGAAATTTGACCACTTAACTGACTTGACGACCAATTGGTAGTACGTACTGCACGTGTACTTGAACTGCCGCATAGTTACGCACGCAAGTCCAACCGGTGGTTGGTCCTCGATCGCGAGGCCACTAGACCGGCCCAGACTTACTATGTGGTATGAACTCAGCGCTCGTCTTTGGGAGTTTGTTCGTTAACTCGCGCAAGTCCCTGGAAGGCCTGTTAGTGCAGAGACCGGGTTCGGAAAGACGCGACTGCACCACCATTTAGCTGAGCAATCCGGGATGCTGCAGATCATGCAAGAATGTGCGATGACGAAAACCACCGATTCTTGTCTTGACGATGACTCGTACGGTGAGTTTTGTACTCCTGAGTCCTCTTAAATCAATGCCATGGCATGCTACGCACACGTGAAGCATTTCCAGCGTGACTACTGGGCTTCGTGCAAGCGCCGCGACGAGGCTTGAGGCGAGATCGAAGTCCGCTGCAGACCCGGATCCCTAACGTGTAATCGACGTCCTGATTGACGACTAAGTCCGTACTCCAGCGAGCGACAGAATCGATTGCATACTACTCACCAGACAAGTCGGACGTACAGTGGGCCTTGCGGAAGTACCAGTGTTGCGATGAGAGTTCGCTGTGGACTTGCGCTCGTCATGCACCCCGACTGACTTCACCTTTTTTCTGAGCAGACCACGTCATGTTAACCAGCACATGAGATCATCGATGGTTATATGTAGATGCACCTCGGAGACCGCAGTGGGAGAAGTTCGGTGGCAAAGGAAGGCAATTCGGCAGCTCGTGTGATTGACCGCATGGCTTCATACACGGTCTCTCCGCAGCACACTCTCCCTGAGTAGTGACTGAGACTGCCGGAGAGTCCAGTAAAGCGGAAGTACTAGGTCACGGTAGTAAGTAGGGTGACTCTGAGCAGGACAAGTAGGGTTTCGTTGTTAAGTTGAGGGAAACGGCATATCAAAACTATTCTGATATTGAATCACGTGCACCATTGATTAGGATTCGACTCCGAGTGCTCGGTCGGTGCGTGAAGGCATCTACTTGGACCACTACCTCAGTCTGCTCAACCATCCTGACGACCTGGACGTCTTTGCGATCTTGCTTCCATCTGTTCTCGCTCTGGGATGACTGCTGCCAAAGCCAGAAGGACGACGGCCGCCCGACCAGCGCCCGCTCGAGTGACCCGACCTGCGACTCCTCCCGCCCCTGCGTCCCCAGCGCCGCCGACAAACGGCAAGAAGAAAAAGAAGAAGAAGAGCAAGGGGAAGGGCGTGGATCGTGACGCACCGGCAGAGTACGACGGCGAGGAGGAAGACGAGGACGACGAGGGGGCGCTACCGCCTCTGGAGCCGATGGGCGGGGTACTGTACGAGCATGCTCGTACGGTGAACCGCACAGGGCTTTCCCCAGAACTTGCGTCCGTGCACGTCTCGACGACAGCATCACTGTCGGCCTCGCTCGCCGCGCACCTCAAGCCCACGACGGCAGCGGAAGCGGAGCTGCTCGCAACGGCGGATCACCTGGCGCGGAGCATGGAGGGGGCGGAGGGAGGGCTCGTCAACGACGAGTATTGGGCATCCTTCCCGGATCATCTGCGCAACTTTGTACGGCACACTTACTCTCAATTGAGCTCGCCTGGTAACGTGGACGAAAAGACTCAGGCAATGTACGCGATTGCGCAGCAAATGCACAGCGGCGCGACGAAGGATGGGGGCGGACGATATCCTCCGGGTGCATACCCAGGGATGCCGTTCGACCCTGCCATCTTCGCGGACCCGCAGTTCGCGCTCGCCATGGAACAGGCGGCGGCGGCGAACGGCGCGCTGCAGAGCGCGGACGGGGCGAACGTGGTGCTGTACCCCGACGACCAAGACTACGGCGAGGACGAGTACTACAGCGACGAGGACGGGGATGAGTACGACGAGGGCGGGGAGGGCGGGGAGCGGCGGGCGCAGGCGCACTTCACGCTCAGCTTCGAGGACGCCCGGGCGCCGACCGGGTTGGCGGCGGCGGCGGAGGCCCAGAATGGATACTCGGCGCCGAAGAAGAAGAAGAATAAAAAGAAAAAGAAAGGCGGGGCCGGAGGTGCGCCGGACTCCCCTGCGGAACTCCCGGCGCCTGAGCCCCGGGGCCGGCCGGAAACAGGGAATGGCGGGACTGTGACAAATGGCGGGCGGCCAGTACCTCAGCCTGCTCCCAACCGCATGCCCGCCCCCGCCGCCCGCCCTCCCGCCGCCACGAACCCGCCTCCGTCGTCTCGCGCGGCGGGCAAGAAGCCCATGGCGTACACCCCCGCCCCGGCCCAGGACCCACCGCCGCCGTCGCGACGCGCGGCGTCGAAGGCGCCGATCTCCTCGCATGCATACGGCCACAACCACTCCCATCATCATCCATCGCCCCCATCCTCCAACGCATCCGCACCCCACAAGCCTCGACCACCAGCGGCAGGCCAGCAGCAGCCGAAAAATAGCAAGATATGGTCGACGAGCACCACCGAGGAGCGCGAGCGCATCAAGGAGTTCTGGCTCGGACTAGGCGAGGAAGAGCGCCGAAACCTGGTCAAAATAGAGAAGGAGGCCGTCCTGAAGAAGATGAAGGAGCAGCAGAAGCACAGTTGCAGTTGTGCCGTGTGCGGGCGCAAGCGGTATGTCGTCGTCCTCTTTGTCGGTAAAATTTTTCCTGACATTCTCCCCCTCCCCTTCCTTGTTTCTGCCGCTCTTTCGTCTCCTTCAAACCTCTCTGTGTCGCCCGTGCATCATCATCAAAAACAAGCAATGCTATTGAGGAGGAGCTCGAGGTACTGTACGATGCTTATTACGAGGAGCTAGAACAGTACGCGAACTACCAGCAGCGATACATCTCCTCCGGCGGGACGCTGCCTCCTCCTCAAGGGCCGGGTCCGTTTCCGGGCAGCGTCGAACTGGACAAGAACGGCGCAGTCATCAGCCCCCAACCCCCAAACGCCCATCGCGGCAAGAACGCCGTGGCAGTGAATGGGGGGCGCAAGCCTGCCAAACCTGCGGAGAGCGAGTTTGAGGACGATGGGGAGGATGAATACCCAGACGATGACGCGTATGAGGATGAGGAGGAGGAAGAAGAGGAAGAGGAAGAAGAGGAGGATGAGGAGGACGAGGGTGAGCCGGAGGACGAGGACGACGTGAAGCAGGACCGGCGGACCGTCCCACCGCGTCGGCGAGCCGCGAATGGGACTAAGACCAACGGGCGCGACGGTCTTGGTAACTTTGGCAACAACCTCACCGTGACCGGCAAGTAGAGTTATCGGACCCTGTCACGGTACTGACGTACTGACTTCTCGGAAGTAGGGAATATCTTGACGGTGGCCGACGATCTCCTGAAGAACGACGGACAGAAGTTCTTGGAAATGATGGAGCAATTGGCCGAACGTCGGATGCAACGGGAGGAGGAGGCGGCCGTCGACATCGAGGAGGACAGCGAGGACGACGATGATGAGGGCGATGAGGATGATGAGGACGACGATGAAGATGAGGATGAGGATGAGGACGAAGAGGAGGTACGCTCGATCATTCCAATCTCACACATATACCGGTTCACATCGGACCTCCGATCCAGATCATGACGGAGGAGCAGAAGATGGAGGAGGGCAAGCGCATGTTCTCCATTTTCGCAGCACGCATGTTCGAGCAGCGCGTGCTCCAAGCGTACCGCGAGAAGGTGGCACAAGAGCGCCAGCTCCAGCTCCTGCGCGAACTTGAGGACGAAGACAAGATCTCCAAAGAGCGCGAGGCCAAGAAGCAGACGCAGAACCAGAAGAAAAAGGACAAGAAGCGGTTAGTGTCCCTTCTTGACTGGTCGTGTGCCATGATGCGATGTCTTGTGCAGGCAGCAGAAATTGGCCAAGGAGGAGGAGCGTGCAGCTCGTGCCGCTGAGAAGGCTGCAGAAGAAGCTGCTCAGCGTGCGAAGCAGGCCGCCCTTGAAGAGGAGCAACGCAAGCGTCGCGAGGAGGAGCGTGCCCGTCGTGAAGCTCAGCGCAAGGCGCAGGAAGAGGAGAAGGCGCGCAAGGAGGAGGAGCGTCGCAAGCGCCTTGCTGAAGAGCGGGAACGTGAAGCCGAGCGCGAACGCAAGAAGCGTGAGCGTGAGGAGAAGGCCAAGGCCGAGCGCAGGGAACGGGAGGAACGCGAACGCAAGGCTCGTGAGGAGCGGGAGGCCAAGCTTGCTGCTGAACGTGCCGCCGAGAAGGCACGGCGCGAGCAGCAGGAGAAGGAGGAGCGCGAACGCCGACTCGCAAAGGAGAAGGAGGAGAAGGAGAAGGCCGAGCGCGAGAAGGCTGAGAAGGAGAAAGCCGAGAGGGAGGCCCGCGAGCGCGCTCAGCAGCAGCAACAGCAGCGGGCAGCAGCCTCTCGCAACAATGCTCGGGCACCTACGTCGCCTCGCAATGCCGTACCTTCTGGTTCGTCCCAGCCGTCTCCGAGCAGGCCGACTCCCCAGAAGAAGATCCTCCCCAAGCCCCAAGCACCCGCGCCATCTGCACCTCCTGCCCTCCAGCCTCCTCGCCCCCAACTGCCCCAGCAACCCCAACCTCGTGTTCCAATGGTTGGTGCCTCCCAGCCTGCTACTCCTATCACTCCCCAGATTCCGCACATGCCCCCGCAAACGCCTGTGTTCCCACCCAGCGTTAGTGCGATGGGAGTTATGCCTCCGGCGTTGTCACCTAGGGTCCCGTTCAACCCCGGGCCGTTTGTCGGCAATGTGCCTATGGTTCCTCCAGGTCCGTCCATCCCACCAGGTCCTCCTCCGCCTCTCGCTCCGTCTGCCGTTCCCCGGGGTTTCGGCAATGGTAACCATTTCGATGCTGGCTTTGGTCGTGGCTTGGCTCCTCCTGCGCCTATTGCCCCGCCGTCTCGTGCTGCTCCCAATCCTCTTGCTTCACCCACCCAGCTCAATCTTGCTCCTGGTCCCAGTAACCGTCCGCTGGTTCCCGATCCCGGTCCTATCACTCGTCCGACCATCGCGCCCATCGCCCGACCTACCGGCGAAGCCTCAGGCTCAGGATCGACGTCGCCCAGTCGTCGGTCGCCGAGCCCGAAGGGCGTTCTCGGCTCGTCGGCGCTACTAGCTGACGATGACGAGGTCGTCACAACCCCAGCTGGCCGCCGCGCCGTTGCGCCCGGCGCTGTCGGCCAAGGCTGGGGAACGGCGACTACGACGAGCCCTCGGGGATCTATCTCGTCGCCTTGGGGGCCGCCTGGTGCGCCTCCTGGATTCCCTACTCGCCCCCCAGGTCCGATTGGCCCAGTGGGTGCGAACCTATGGGGCACGCCAAACCCGGAGCCGTGGCATTCGCATTCGCATTCGCATCCGACAACACCTGGATTTTTCGGGGGCCCGTTCGCCCACAACCCGTCCGCTGCACCTCATACAGGTAGTTGAGCAGTAGTACCCCATCCATCCATCCCATGTTTATTAGCATCTTGACATTCGTTATCACGACCCCCTCACCCAATGTTCAATACTCAGTACTGCAATGCCCTCTCTATTTCTGACCCTAGCATGCCATGTCGCTGACAGACCCAATGCAATAATTGAAATATCCACATAAGTAGCGTGTGCGGGGTGTGTCCGTAAGGTACTACAACAGCTTGCTCGACGCGGCGGGCGCGACTCTACTGCGGATGAACTTGATAATGTACAGTGGGAATGCGCTGATGGCCACGATGACCGCAACCTTCCAGGCGAACCGTGAAGACAAGACAAACGATAGATCTGCAAGGCAGTGAGCAGCGCGTCGTGGTGAGCGGACGACCTGGCTTACCGAAGTACTCCTGGAGGAATGCGATGCTGATGGCGTAGATGAAGAGGGTGATGATCTCGGAGAGCACCATGTATACATGCCTGCGAGGATGGTCAGACGTGGTGGAGGAGACAGTCACGGATAATAATACTCACCATGTCGTGATTTCGAGTGCGACCATGATGAGCTCGTTGAGGATGAGAGCGGTAAATGAGATAGAGACGATGTTCAGGAACTCGTTCTCGAACAAGACGAGCGACATAATCATGATGGCCGCCCCTAACAGAGATCGTCAGACCCGAGCGATGTGTACAACAGCGCACACTCTCACCTTGGTACACGGAGATCATCAGCCACATGAAGAACGTCTTGTACGACAAGACTCGGCCCTGTGCGAACATCAGCATGCTATCATGGTATGGGCCAGACGCGGGGACGAACCTTCGTAAGCTCCTTGTACAGCTCAGGATAGAGCAGTGCGAGGTCTTCACTGACGTCGCGATCGAGGACCAGAGAGAAGACGGGCGCCATGGTATATGCCGTAGCATATCCGGCCATGAGCCACCCCTGGTAGAGCGCGATGGGTGCGAAGTAGAAGATGGACGAGAAGACCGCTTGCATGACTGAGATGATGAGACCGCGGTGGATGACGAACTGCGCGAGCTTCGCAGAGCGGCGGTATGAGTTGCGACCGTGCCATAGCAGGAGCTTCGTCAGGTAGCTGAACTGAGTGACGGAGAAGTCTGCAGCAAGAGAGGCTTGCTTGCCCTCCTTCCCGACGATGCCAACACCTGGAGCATGTGTCAATGACAATGAACTTAAGAGGGAGGAAAGGCACTGACCCACATCCGCCGCCTGGATCATGCTGACGTCGTTACCACCATCTCCGATGCAGCAGACACGCTTCTTGGTGAACTTGCGGATTAAGCGGGCAACGTCGGCCTTCTGTGTGGGAGAGCATCGGCAGGCAACGACCGCGGAGAGCTTCGTCGCAATCTCAATGAACTCGTTCTTAAACATGTTGAGACAGAGCTGGAGAGCAGTCAGTGGTATTCCGAGTGCTGCAACCAATGGGGCCAACCTGCAGGGACTCTCCGTCGATGACCAGACAGCAGTCAAGCTTGTTCTGCAGGAATTCCAGCTGGTCCCGTACTTGGTCAGACGTCTTGACTGCAGGAGATCATCAGTTTATCAACGCAATAACGGTCGCACATGCTAACGTACGCTTCGCCACTTGGTGGATGTACTGGTTCCGTGCGACGAGCTTCGTCGAGATCGCGATACATGTCGCAGTCTCAATCTTGTCTCCCGTCAGCATCCAGATCTTGATCCCGGCGTTCCGGAGTAACTCGAGCGTCGACTTCACTTCGTCCTGCAACTTGTCCTCAACACCAGTCAAGCCGAGAAGCTCCAGATCGTGCTCAAGCAACTCGGCGACTACCGCGGCCATCGCCTCGTTCCGGCCTTCAAGCTTGATGCTGGCCTGATGGTATTCCGCCTTAAAGTGTCCGTACGCTTGTTCGCTGAGCCGTCGACGCGCCATGACAAGCGTCCGGAGGCCCTCGCGGGCCATGTTCGCGCACTCCTCCTCGAGCCAGTCGTTCCGTTGCACGATCTTGGTCATCACGACGTCCGCGCCCTTCTGTAAGAACGTAACCTCGCCCGACTGCGAATCGCGCACGACGATACCCATGCGCTTTGATTCCGACGTAAAGGGGAAGATGTCGAGTACGTCGAAGGACATCCGGGAGCCGGTGGGCGTTTGCAGCTCGATTCGTGTACGGTCGCGGAAGACCAGGCGCAGGCCGACCGACTCGGTCCACTGGACGATCGCAACTTCGTCAGGCGAAGATGCCTGGTATGTTACTGTCCCATCATCATTGGTGACCGGAGTGACCTGGGTCGTAACGATCAGCATCCAGTCACAGCGGAGTACCGATAGGGGCTTCGACTCACGTTGTGACAGAGTGCCAGACTGAGGACGACGTCATGGACTCGGGATGACATGTCTCGTCGGCCTCTTGTGGCGAGCTGTACGCCAGTCTGCAATGAGTTTTGGCGAGCATGGGCTAGTGTCAAAGTCAGCATAGGCGAACATGCTGCAAGTAACTCAGAGACTGACCCTGTTCAGCGTTTCCGAACGCTACTGCCAACTGGTGGGCCACTTCGTCCATAGAGTCGTAGCCATACGACACTGTGCCCATATGTAGCTTCTTCATCTCCATTACTGCCAGATGGCGCTATCGCTCAGCTATGTTGATACTGCCTCCCAGTGGGATTTACGCACCATTCTGTGTAAGCGTACCGGTCTTGTCACTGAGCAGGTACTCTATGCGACCCAGCTCCTCTGGGAGTGTGCTCGTTCGTACGATAGTGTTTGGTATCTCGTTGTCAGTCATGATTTGTTGCGCGTAGACGGTCTTGCCCATATCCAAGTTGACACGCAGACTTGATGCCGGTCCAGCTCAGTATGTGCGCGCAAAGTAGACTAAGAGCCTTACCTGATGGGTATAATGGAAGAGAACAGGATGAGGAAACGGAAGATGTAGATGTACCATGGACCCCTGAAGCCGTTAAGTGCCACGAGTACGAATGAGAGCGCGAACGTCACGGCGCATAAGATCTGTGAGGTGTGAGGATAAGGCATCTATCTTGATGGATTGACGTACCTTCGCGAGTCTGTTAATCTCGACATCCAAGAGACCGACCTTCGTCTCTGGATGGCTCGTATTCATGACAGCGCGCGTCTCGGCACCAGTGTAAATGACGAAGCCAACAGCAGAGCCCGCTGCCAAGACGGTGTTCGACCAGAGCATGTTCTCCGCCGTCAAAGGCTCTACGGTCGGGACCGGAACCATCGGAACGTCTCCGTCAAGTAGTGCCGGGGGAGAGTTGATCGTGAAGGTCCCGATGAAAGTGTGTATATCCTTGATGGGCGCGTCCGCTGGGATACTCGTGAGCGGGAATTCAAGTTAGGGTCCAGCTAGAGTCACCAACCATATATCTCGGCATCCAGTGCCAGCAGCTCTCTGTCGCTGCCCAACTTCTGACATGCCGGGACAGCGACGCGCAGCTTCCAGTCCGTCTCACCGTCCAACTGGTCTGTACGGATGAAGCAAGTGCCGGAATTGTCGGATGTGCGCAAGAGGACAAGATCGGCAGGCACTCGTTGGTTCTTCTCCAGTAGCACGAGGTCTCCTACTCGAAGACTGGACGACGGCACAGAACGCGTGTGGGGAATACCCTCCGGGGATGACTCGGAGTACTCGGAGTGGTCGAGAACCAGGTACTTCTGGGAGTTAGCTTCGCGGTCGCGGAGATTACGCTTGTAGTCGTCGTAGGCTTCCTTGCCAATGGTGACAGTCAGGACGAACACCAGAGGGGCAACGTACGTCACGATGAAACCTTCGCACCAGGGTTAGCAGGGCGAGTGAGGTAGTAGCCCAGGCAGTATAGTTGACGCACCAATCTTGAGCGCAGGGATGAACTGAGAAAGAGCAACCAGGAGGAAGTACAAGTTGAAGAAGAACTTGAATTGCTCGTAGAACACGAGCGGAAGGAAGGTGAAGACGTTGTACTTCTGATTGCGAACCACATTGGGAGGGTATTGCTTCTGCAACTTCTCTGGTGGCCGGAATGGTATCGTCCTGGACTTGTCATTTGAGCGACCCTTCCGGGAGAGTATCGATCTCTGCTCCCGAGAATGCATTCAGCCACATGTCTACCTTCCAGATGCCGGTGTAGCCTGTAGCTCCCGCGCGGGGTGTACATGCTACGCAAAGCTAGAGAACACACCTGCGACGATGATTCCCGCCTCCTCTCCTCCTCCGGCTCATCCTCGCGATAGTCGCCATCCTCATGAGACGCGTCTCCGAGGAGTGTAGCCTCCTCCTCCGGGTCGTCAGAATACCTCTCGCGCTGCTTTCCCTTCCTGCTGACCGAAGCAGAGGCTGCCGCACGTACTCCCGCACGCATCTTGTTAGATGTGTTCTCGCGAGCCTGGTCGCCGGGCTCACTGTCGGAAAGAGGTGTGTAGCCCGCCCTAGAATGTTTGGATCGTCCGAATGTATGGAGAGGGATGTCGGACATGTACCCTCGGGCAGCGCCAAGTACCAGTAGGTCGAATGTATGAGAGCTAGCGGGTTATCTGACAGTCAAGCATGAAGTCGAGCGGCAGGTCGTCAGTAAACGGAAACACTGAAGGCACTACGCGCGTGGTATGTATGACGAAGTCAGACGAACGCGCACTGCACTCGTTGTAGGTCGGAGAAGATCGGTGTCCAAACTTATAGTGACATCCATGAATCTCCGAAAGAAAATGCAGGATCCGACATACGCGCGACTGCTTCTTGACTTTAGAACGTTAACCCACCCACTTTCGTTTCTATCCCCCACTTCCGTTTCCTATCCCACAGAACTTCGTGGTCCAACTGGAGCGACCATGTCAACGTTAGCAGCTGCAATACTTCCTCAAATCGGACGACCGGAGCACTCGCACGGGGCTGGGGGAAGGGTCGGGAGCAGTGGGAAAGTGGCGGGAGTTTTGACGAGTACAGATTATACCGTGCAGCCGTTCCAGGCAGCGGACCTCCGGAAATCAAGTGCGCCGCTTGTAATGGCGCATACGTCCGGGGTTGACGCATAGACGCAAGATCAAAACTCTGCACAAAAATGTGGGTAGCAACGCCGATGGTATGATCGAGGTCTCTATCTACCGGGTACACGAGCTTTGCACCTACATTCCGTTCACGCCTGCCAAGTTCGATACAGTCAAGACCGTGCTCGAGAGAAGCAAGAACGCAGGGGCTCACGACATCGCGTACGTCCTAGCTCATCACGAACCTATCAGGTTCCCGTCGTGTTACGATGATGACAGCAGTGTCACAGCACGGTAAGTTTCGCTCCCAATCTCACCTTTGGACCGACCTGACGTATCGTAAGCTCTCCTGCAAGCACAGGGGGTGATGCCTCCGTCTCTCCCATTACCAGGAGAGAAAGCACAGGCAAAGCGGACATGTGTCATTTGAGCTCTCGTCTGCTTCTCCTTGCTACCATGAGGTTCCCTGTCCTGGTCAAGCATCGTACGCAGTGTTGTACGCGATACTCTCACTTTATCCAGCTCTATATGTATGTCCCTTAGGCCGCACGTACCCGACTACAACATCCGTGGGTGATCACAGCACGAGCGTCCTCGAAGATAACATAGCGGCCATCTCAGTCGGCGGGCCGCCAGTGCACCCCAGGTGAACCTCTCATACCGTGTTTTAATCAACCGCACATACCGCGCTCACGACGTTATTCAAAACGCTTGATTGCCAAGATGTCCTCCGCTATCGTGGCCGATGTCTCTTGAACCTGAGACGGAGAGACATCGGCGAGTCTAGAGGAAGATGTATACGCATGCGGCGAATGGGAATGCTTACCCTGCTATGTGTCTAAGAACTGCATTGACAACGGGTCAGACTCAATTGGTGAGTGGTGTGAACGGTGCTCGGTTGCATCTTCGCTGATCTTACCATCCCGATTTCCCTGCCCACCGGGGCTTATCATCCAGTACCCTGAGCATTCTCTATCTGTGGCGTGGTTGGAAATCGTCTAGTCTGGTGCACCAGAAGTCCTCCGAGAGCTTCGCTCGCTCTGATGTGGACAGTGGCACACCAGGCGACCCACGTCTTACGGCCGGTAATGGCACCGGGAAGCCCTGTCCACGAACATACCTTTCGCATTCCGGGCCACAGCGTCCTTTCGCCAGCGGATTTGATCCCATTTGTCACGCATCAACCTCAAGCAACCGCAAGATCCGAAACGGCCGACCCATGTCATGGTGTCCACACTGTCGCGGTCTCAATTTGAAGCGCTGCGCGTATGTACTATGCATCATGCAGCTTCACTTGAGCTAGCCTGAGCTTCACAGAAGTTCCGCTCTGCATAGTCTTGCCGCTCCGTTGAAAGCGGACCCAAGGGGAAGGCAGACCCGTCTCGATATCGAACGCCCCGTCGGCCCAGGTTCCCCGGCGGGTCGCCTGGAGGCTGTGTCGGATCTGGATGTAGAAGGTCGATATTGCGACTGGCCGTACCGGGGCCATCTCGCTGTCCTCTCGCCGGTTTGAGGCCTCTCACTGTGGTCGCTAACAACTGCCCAAACTGCACGGAGGCGTTTCCGACACCGCCCGTCTAGCCCGGCCGGGTTCCTGCCAATTGTCTGATGGCACGGTGAGCACTCGCCGCCTTTGCCGCCGACCACCATTAAGACATCTGTTGCGTGCAGGCTGCAGGGTACATGCATATCCGCGCGCGGGGATGCAGTGCGCAGGGACGCGGGCCCCTAGGCCAACCGCGGAACTGTTCCCAGACATATAGTCCAGGGAGCCTCGCTCGCGTGTGTCCCCGCCTTCTTCGTTCCCTTCGCTTGGCCTCTTTATCTTCCTTCTGAGCTCTTGG
Source organism: Cerioporus squamosus (assembly GCA_022592435.1). NCBI lineage: Eukaryota > Fungi > Basidiomycota > Agaricomycetes > Polyporales > Polyporaceae > Cerioporus > Cerioporus squamosus. The sequence continues at coordinate 94,469 of JABYQS010000074.1, forward strand.
TGCTCTCTAACGACGCGCTTGGTTCTGCCACAGCCAGACCATCATGCTGCGCTCTCTCGTAGCTGCTCTGTGTTTCTTCTGGGCTTTCGTAGGCTATGTTCGCGCGGTAACGATCTACGGACCAGCCGGCGCGCAGAGGCCCTCGGGGACTGCATCTTCATCTGGAAGTGGACCGATCTCCACCGGCACTCTCGAGAACACGCAGTGGATCGCGGCGCTGAACGCGTACAACGATGTCAAGCTCCAAGCGCCTGCCCTTCCGAACCCGATGCCGTCGACCTCGTTCGCTATCGGTGTGGCGAATAATGCAGTGGGCATGGGCGGCCTGTCTATACCGCAGAAGGGCAACTTCTTCGGGTTCTCCATCGAAATGTCCGTGGTGGAGCAAGTTTGTGAGTGTCGCGACGTTCCTTGTGGTTTGCGCTCTCTGACCGCCCTTCATGCAGTGGGTTTGAACGCGTGAGTGAGACAGATACGCGTTATGATTGCGAATGGACCTGACTATTGTCTAGTTCGTTCATTCAGATTCCTTTTCTCAATCTCCTCGCCACAGTGGCGGATCGCGGTGGTAACGTTCGGATACGCGTGGGTGGAAACACACAGGAGACGGCCTCGCTCGTCGACAGCCTTCCAAACAACGCGATGATAGGGAAAGACAAGGCTATTATCGGTGGCTCGGCACGTACAGTGAGCATTCATGCTCGCAATGTAACTTTAGATGTTTCTGACTCCGGTTGCAGGCTCAGACACCTACCCTCGAGTATACTGAGGAACTGCTGTACTTGCTCTCGAATATCTCATCCCTGGTCAACGCGAAGTGGTACCTTGGCATCCCTTTCAATGATACTACCCACCTCAGGCTGCAGATCGCCGAAGCCGCCGACTCCATCCTTGGTGACAACGTCCTCGGATACCAAGTCGGCAATGAGCCTGACCTCTATGCATCGTGAGTTATCCCCGCATTGGTCCATCTGCGTAGGTACTCATCACCTTCGTCCCCCAGACACGAGCGTCGCCCTGTTGACTACAGTCCTCAGGACTACTCGGATGAATTCGGTGTCATGGTCAACGGTATTCACGACGACAAAAAGATCACCCGTGCAGGAAACCTGGTCGCACCTAGCCTGCAGGGGACTTGGGCTCCTGAGGATTTGTGGTCCACCGGCTATCTCGACGCATACGGATCCTCTATCAACGTATTGGCAATGGAACAGTACGCACAGACCACTGATCTCAGTGCCGAATTGTGTTCTCACCGTCGATGATGCGTTCCCTAGCTATCCTGACCAGAATTGCGCAGCGGAGTTCCCGGAGGGAGGGTTCGGACCCATTAAGAACCCACAAGACGTTTTCCCGAACTACCTCACCCACGCCTCGGGGCAGAACCTCGTGAAGCCGTATCTGAACACCGCCGGGATCGCCCAGCAACTCGGGAAGGAATTCATGATGTTCGAGACGAACACGGCATCGTGTGGTGGCTTCCCAGGCGTCAGCGATAGTTTCGCATCTGCGCTCTGGGCTGTCGACTATGGGCTACAGATGGCGTATAGCAACTTTACCGGTGCGCTGCTGCACGTTGGTGGTCAGAATGTCTCGTATAATGTGAGTATCTGTGTCTTGTCTGGTGTACACAATAGAACTGATGTCGCGTTACCCCCAGCCATTTACACGTTCGTGTCTACGACCATGGCCATCTCCAAGCACGGAACACTGACATCACGTTTCCACACAGCTCCGCCGACGAACCTGTCGTTGTTCGAGAAGTGGACCGTCGGCCCGATCATGTATTCGACGCTTTTCGTCGCTGAAGCCCTCGGCACAACTAACACCTCTCGAGTCGTCGATCTCGCTGCCAACAGCGCCAACGAGTTCACCCCAGCCTACGCGATCTACGAACACGACACGCTCTCCCGCATGGCCTTGATCAACTTCATGCAGGAGCAGAATGGTGTGGGATCGTACAGTGCGGCCATCTCTGTCGGCGGTGCTGCGTTCGGGGAGTCCAACTCGGTCCCCAATCAGGTCAAGGTCAAGTACTTGCTCGCGCCGTCTGTCAGCGAGAAAGAGCAGATCACATGGGCGAACCAGGTATGTCTACACTTGCTAGACACAACTGGCATCCTTGCTAACGTTCTCCTCGCAGACATTCGGAGGTCGGTTCCAGGTGGACGGGCGACTTTCTGGCCAGGAAGTCATCCAGACGATCAACTGCGACCAGTCAGCGAACACCTGTGTGGTCCCGGTCCCCGGACCCGGCGCAGCCCTTGTGTTCGTCTCGAACGACGCACAAGCCTCGTCAGACCCGAAGGCTTCCCAAACCTACTCGACGACCACTGTTACGAACGCCATCGAGACGCTTACGATCGAACCGAGTGTGCTCGCGCACAGCAACGGCCACAGCGGAATCTTCCCTCTGTCCGGCACGAGCAAGGGTGGTGCGAACGCCGCCCTCCGCGTCCGGGATGTGGACTACTCCTTGGCATTGGCCTCAATACTCCTTGTATATCTCTCAACCCTTTTCCAGTGACAATCTGTTTGTTTCTCCTGGGTCTTAGGGGTGGATTGGGACGGTTGCCGTGGTGAATGGACATTTCGGACATTACTGTATTGTATTCATGAGATTCACTAATGATCTACGCTACGGACTAGACCTGCATCCAATGTACGCAGTACTGTACTAATCAGTCCTATGCGGCGCGGGGTGTGACCTGTGACCACCCTGAGTCGCCGGAGCGGAGCGGAGGCGCCCAAAAATTGCCACTTTTGGCGGTCTAAACGCCCAAAAATCGAGACAAAATGCGAAAAACCGGGCCCTGGCGGGCCTGTGACCTGTGACCCATGACATGATGCGGCGCGGACAGGGTGGGTGTGACCTGTGACGCGCCGCATAGGACCGATTAGTACAGTAGTTTCATTCCACACCATACTTACCTGAGCTATCTCTCATAGCGTAGTCGGTTCAATCAAACTGTTTCTCTGTTCTCCAAGTCGGTTCCTCCACCAAGTTCCTCCGACGTTTCCATCTTACACCGTGACAGTATTCCGAGCGAATCGCAGCCGCGCAATCGTGAGGCGCGGTTGGGTTAAGTAGTTTGTGACAGGGCGAGTACTTATACCAGCCTGAGAGACGACCTCACGAATGCTTCATAGCATCGATATTGCAGGTGACAATGGTCGACGGCTCCAAAGACGCATGGGCCCTGCTGGCCCAGGACCGCGGCCAATTCATGGCATATCAAAGAAATCCCGCTGATGTTGAAATCCACCTCGCCCTGCTGCCACCCAGGCGCGTCCGCGAGGTGTACGAGTACAGCATGCTTCTGGCGAACGGCACGGCCTGCAGTCGCCCTTCGTGGCCAAGTTATAGGTGGCCGGTCGGCCTCACAAATTGCACCTTTGCTTCCCGCTAATGGTACGTCAGTACGCGCGCGTGGCACATGGGGAGTTGCGACTCGGACCGACCATGGCGCTTGCGGGCGATTAACGTTATTTTTTTTTTTATTATTAATCGTGCATACCATCATGAGAAGCTACTTTCGCGCGTTCAGTCAGGCTTGGCGGGGTTGTCGGATATTCCATGCACCCAGGGGAAATGCGTTACGCACACAATTGTCGTGTGGGACTCCGTGACTCACCCAACACCACGCCGGGCATACACTACACGTTTACCCACTAAAACCCCTGGCACCGAGGTCCAATCCTCTGGTAGGGAGCTTTCGTTTTCCACTAGGCCCCGCCAAGTTCCTACTACAGTTGGCGCACTAACAGCGCGACCCTTATTATACGGTTTCGTATGAGCTATATCAAGCCTCAGCCGACGGTTCACCCGCCAATACCATCTCTCAGACGCCTCAGGACACGAGAAGGTATGATTCATGTCCCCACCACGTCCAATAACCCACTCACATCTCATAACCCACAGGAGATAGACCATTTCAACTACAAGCACCCGGAAGAGCCTTGTTTCCAGGTGCCTTTCCTTTCTCTCCGAGGAATCATCCGTCACCCGCATCACACCAGCCGCTATGAGGTGCGCATACTCCAGGCGCTCAACCTGAACACCCCGTACACGTAGCATAGACATTGTATCGCTCCAGACCTGCAGCCTCCATGGGCAAGGGCAATCGCACAGTATATGCACCATATTCTCAATTTCTCCACAAAACGGGCAGTTGGCCCGCACCCCATATCCAGGTATGTTCAACCAGTATGAACCAATGCGGTGCGCACTATGCAGAAGTTTCCACCAGAAGGTCCCAATCTGCCTATCACAATCCATTCGCCAGATACCCATCCACACGGCCTCAGCCGTCGGACGAAACCCCGAGAACCCATCAACAGCGTTCATGACGAGTTCAACATTCAGCTGCGCAGCCCTTCGGTCTTGCGTTGTACACTTACTTCGCAGAATACGATACCCAAGCTTCTGAGATAGCGAAGCCAGTTTCGCTCCTTCCTCGATGTACTGCCGAGGCGCAGCTGGGATAGCTATAGTGAGCTTTTGTTCCACAGCGAGGCGGGCAAGCGCATCTGCCCCATCATTGCCGACATCTGCTGAGTGTCCTTTCACCCACCGCAGGGTTGTCGGCGCACTCCGCGCCCTAAGGCGCGCTACAAGATCTTCCAAGAGCACGCGATTCGCAAGGCCGTACCAACCCGCATCTTCCCACTCCCACCTATGCACAGTAAGCCCTTGATGCACATATCGGGAGTCCGTAACAATATGCAGTGGCGCAAACGGAGGCACAACGGCCACCGCTAAGCTGACAGCATATACTTCAGCAGCTTGATTCGACTGTACAAGGCCCGGTACAAGGGCAGCCACATTCCTCGGGTCCGCAGGCCCGAACCAAACACCACACCCCGACAGGGCGGCGTCGGTTCCATTCTCCATGCAGGACCCATCGGTGAACACCTCCACAGCTTCATTCTCAATAGTAACGCCTCTAGGCGTGCGACACACCACACCCACCCGTCTCGGGCCATCAGGCACAAAGATGCGAAAGTGCGCACCTAGCGGCAGGCGTGCCGATATCGTAGGATCAAACAATACTCGGCCATTACGGGCCATCTGTTCTTCATTCAAGACCTGCCTGCTCGGGGTGAGGCTCAGGTTGTCTGACGGCATAACTTGCCGTTCCTGCCATCGCGGCTTCAAGTTGTCAAGAACTCTCTTCGCAGAGAGAGCACAACGGTGCGGATTATCGCATCCTGACACTCGGTCCACACGACACTCATCACACCCACACAGCGCAGCCGGCCGGTGGCCACCGGCTACCCCAATTGAAGCTAACCTAGCTGTCATTCTAGCAGCATGCGCAACATCCATGACCTTGTGCCTTATTCGGAGGCAACGGATTGACTTTGTCGTTGCAGTCTTATAGTCTTCCGGGAGCGCAAAATGGCTCCACAGCGGCACCGCGCCACGCAACTCAGCTGCCGGGTTAATCGCATCAAAACGAACATTATGCCGTTGAGCGAGCCGGACCATCACACGGAGGAAACCAGGGAGCGCCACTGCAGGCGACATACTTACTCTCCAAGACTGCAAGAAGGCGTTGCGCCGCACAGACAGCTCTACCTGACGGGAGCGCGTCACTACCGCACGCGCGAGGAGCATATCAGCAAGATATGCCCACCTAGGTCGCAACGGCGTCATGTCAAGGTACTCTCGGAGCCAAACGAGCTCAATAGCTTCGTTCCGGAGTTTGAGATCTAGGAGGTCGATGCCACCCTTAGAACACGGTAAGTACAGCGTTTCAAGTCGCATAGGCGGAGTAGCAACATTACCCCAGATGAATCGACGAACTGCTTTGATCAGACGAGCCTCGACAGACAGCGGCATGCCCTGCACCCGCGTCAGGTATTGGGTTCGGCTTCCAAGCTCAAACCCTATCGCCAACTTCTTCCCCTTGAGGGTGAGCCTCCGTCTCCCCCACTTTTCCAGGTTTGCGACGATCCTCGTAATCATCGGTTGCCATACCGCATCCTGACATATGCCATTACCAACCCATGCACCTAGCAGCCGCACGGGCACACCATCGGGCACAATCCGCACATTCAGCGGTATCGGAGCGCCACCAACACGGAGGCAACGCGTAGCGATAACACGTGCACGGTGCGCTTTCGATCCTACCGGGATCAGCTCTGTCTTCGGAGCGTTGAAACTAGCTCTAGCAGCGGCACACCACCTGTCCAGGACAGCAAGAAGCGTCGCATAGTCATCGCGTGCACTCAAATATACAGTAGTATCATCTGCAAATAACGCCGTCAGTAGGCGATCCGCCATGCCAGGGATGCAGTATCCCCGCAGCGGGGCAGCACGCAGCGCCACGGCAAGGGGTTCAATAGCGAAGTCAAAGAGAAGACACGAGATGGGGTCCCCCTGGCGGACACCCCGTACGATGCGGTAGAAGGGGCTCCAGGTTCCATTGATGAAGACCACACTTTCAGCACGCTCATAGAGATTTTGTATAGTACGTATGAACAGCTCCGGGAAGCCCAGCCTCCTCAACACGGCCCAGAGATACTCATGACTTATTTTGTCGTAGGCTTTTTCTTGATCAAGAGCAACAATTGCTCCATCGTCCTCGCAAATTTCGGCGTACTCAATTACCGTCTGTGCCAGCCGAGTATGGTCGAAGATTCGCCTCCCGGGGACGAACCCAGCTTGGTCAGGATGGACTAGCCTCGCCGCTACGACAGACAGCCTAGAGGCCAAGACTTTGGCCATGACTTTATAGTCAGTATTCAAGATAGTTATTGGTCTGTAATTTCCAATGTCGCGCGTATCCCCCTTGAGCTTATATATGGGGCACACCCAGCCTTTCACGAAACCCGTCGCAGGGGCGACACCACGCACAGCGACTTCATTAAAAGCCTTCATCAGTAGGGAGACCACATTAAAAGCTGGCCTCCCTTTCTTTACTTTACCGAGATAAAGTTTATGAATCTTCATCCACAGCTCGGCTGGAATACCATCCAAGCCCGGGGCTTTATGCAGCGCCGAAGTCATCAACGCCCGCTCCACTTCTACCCAGCTCAACTCCGTTTCTAGGACACCGACCTGCCGCACCGAAAGCCTCGGGAGCTCTTGCGCCAGGGCAGTTCGTATAGCAGCGCCATGGTCAACCCTAGGCAGACCCGGGTCTAGTTGCAGGCCATCGTAGAAGGCTCCAGCAATATTCGCCATTTTCTTGGAGTCACGGACATATGTCGGAACATCCCCAGCCTGCACCGCAGGAGCCAGGAGCTCATACATGGGCTCCTGCACTTCGGGCGTAATATTCATACGTATCCAATACCGAGACATGGTCTCGCCTTCGAGTTGATCTTTGAGGTGAGCTCTGTCCCTTCTCGACTGAAACCGCCTCAGAGCTAGCTTCGTTTCTTCTTCCCTATATGCCGCAGCTTCAACCTCCCTATCACGTACCGACAGCCGGACATCTTTAAGCACTGCCCGCGCCGCACTTCCAATAGCGTTGAGCCTCTTGTCAATTTTAGGTACTAGCTGCTTCACCCGTTTTCGAGCCGCACTGAGAAGCTTGTCTTTCAGCCCCTGAAGCCTCCACTGCGCCAGATATTCTCCCTGGGGACCACTATAGGTTCGCTCTGCCTCTACCAGCCCAATCGCCTGGACCTCCTCAAGGAACATCTTATCTGCTAGAAGCAGCGCCGGGACACGCCACCTGCCTGGCCCCGTTTCCGGTTTGTTATAGTCCGCAAGGGCGGCACTAACCAAGCAGTGATCAGTCGGAACTCCCGCAGGCGAGATATGCCAGCTATGGGACTTGCTCAGCACACCCGCCGAAACATACATCCGATCTATACGTGACTGACTACTGGTGGCTGCTTGTAGGAACGTGAAGTTTCGCGCGACCCCATTTCTCGCCCGCCACCCGTCAACCAGCCTCAAGCTAGAGAGGAGACCCGCAAGTGCATCAGAGGCTCGAACATCATCTGCCCGCGCCGGGGCTCTGTCCATTGCGGACTCTACTATATTGAAATCCCCCAGTACCACATCAGGGTTTCGGACACGAGCAGCCCCATACAGGAGCTGCAACTCCTCCCAGAATGCCTTGTTTTTACCAACATCGTTTGGTGCGTAGACATTGAGGAGCGTCAGTGCAGTTCCGCGCCGACGCGTCAGTCTCAGCTCGAGCGCACGACCCGGCCTCCTCTCAGTTACGCAGATCTGCTCACACTCACATACACGCAGATTCACGGCATACGCTACTCCTCGCGCAGCGGTCGGACGCAGCGGATCTGGCGACACATAGACCTTCAGGATCCCATCAAAAAGCAGATTCAACTCTTCCGCTTGGGCACAGGTGATGTGCGTTTCTTGCAAGGCCAGGATGCCTATACGCTCAGAGCGCAGTAACTGATTCATTAGCATCCATTTACTCCTAGGTGCAGAGAGTCCTTCCACACGCGACCGTGTAGTCGCTCCATTCATATTTAGGGACGCGATCTTCAACGCACCCCGGGTGCGCAAAGAGGGCCCGTCACCGAGACGGGACGGGCAAGCTGGTGGCACAGGGCCGGGAGGCAGCGCGTTGCGCCCGCGCAGCGACTGCCTTGCGTACTCTGCGTCAACGCCACTACCGTGTTCGGCACTACTATCATTAACCGGAGAACTAGCGGCAGGGATACCCCGGTCGTCAGGCAGAGCCGAAGCGCATGAGCCAGATCCGAGATTTGCGGTCCGTGGTGTATTGGGTGTTTGTAATGTTGTCGTAGTGGTAGTGGTGTTTAAACATGCGAGGTTACTACCCTAGCACATCGAGACAGCAACTGGCTGCCACAGCCGAGCCGGTAGGGAGCACCAATTTTTTTTAATTTACACAAGAACGAGAGAGCCCACAGGCAGCCCTTACATGCAAGCATCATAGTGCTAGGTAGTCCGTATAGCCTGTTGAAGGCATTGGTGTACAGGTTCTGCCCGTTGAGGGCGTGAAGCAAGATACTAATACACAGAGTAAGGGCGCGTATGATCGCGCCAGCAAGCCTAGAAGCCGCGACCTCGCCCGCGGCGTCCGCGCATGTTGCCACCGCGGTACGGATGCGGACCACGCTGCACCGAGCCCCTTCCCGCCTGCACCGACCCAGCAGCGGCCGCCTGAACAACAGGCCCTTCAATGGTGGCAGCTCCAGGCGTGGGGCCATTCCATCCAGTGAGAAGTGCATATGGGCACATGAAGGTTGGGTGGTCAGCACCTGAACACCCACCGCACCGTACGGACCTAAGGAAGCTCCCGGTTGGGTTCAAGTCGCTCCAGAAGGGAACACTATGAACATACGCCACCCAGGTCCTCCACGACTCCACCGAGAACGTCGGTGAGTCGCAGTAGACGTTAGCAATGATGTTTCCATTGGGATACGTGACTACGATGATGCGCAGGGAGTTGAGAACACGCTGGACAGCGGGGTCAACGTTGACAGGGAGGATCTGCGGGTGGCTGGCCACGAGGGATCGAATGCTCGGGAGAATGAGCGGCCCCGCAAAGGTCCTTCGAATGGAGAGCTCGATGTCCTGATCGACGTTGTGCGTGTAGTAGCCGATGCGTCCGATGAACCGACCGAAGCGCAGGTCCCGGTTGAAGACCATGAACGTGATCTTGACTGATGACCAGAGTTGCTGCCGCACTAGCGTGCGGACCTGCGCAGGGGTGAGACGCAACACCAGCCACGTCATGGGCTGATCCTGCTGGGACAGCTCGTGATTCCAGGCCTGAGCCGGCGGGACGATAATGAAGTCAGCGGCGTTGATGACCGCCGTGATTGCTTCAGCGAGAGCATCGGACTGCTGCTTGACGTTATGGGCACGAGGGACGCCTCCATTGTAGATGCGGACAAGGACCATCGAGCATTGGGGCTGGCGGAAGACGACATGGACGCGTTCAGCAGCCAGACCCTTATATAAGGTTTCAGGGTCATCGAAGTGCAGCGCCGGGATGCCCGCAGCCGGGATGAGCATGAACTGGAGGCCACCAGTGGGATAGGGAAGCGCTGCAGGCTGGGGCGGGGCCGCATGGCCACCCGTGAGGTGATAAGCATCACGGACAACGTCCGGGACAGCCCAGACGCGAGGGACGTCGGCCGTCGCACCATTCATGGCAGCGCTGACAGCGGCGGAGTTTCTGATGGGGACGTCATGATAGTAGCGACGCTCTCCCGAAAGGAGTCGCATACCCTCCTGTTCGTCCGCAGTGTAGAGGTGTTCAACACGCGGGGCTCCCGGCGGGTCGTCAGGAAGATTCTCTTCGAGCGGCGCCAGATGGTACAGGTCATTGTCCGAGGCGTCAGACCCCGTGCCCAAGACGCGTGCGTGCGCGAGCGGCTCCCGAACCAGAGGCTGCCCATCGATTTCCATCGGCGCGTACCCACTGATGGTCATCGGATCGACAACCGGCCCAAGGTGAGGGCGACGTGTATAGAACTGCGCCTTAGGGTTGAGGATAGTGGTCTGGCGAGCCCTAGCTTCGTCATGCGCCAGTTGGAGACCTACGAGAGTTTGCTGCTGCCGCGTGAGCTCCTCAGGGCTGACCTCAAAGCCCGGAATCGGGCGATCTGCGCTTCCGTGTAAGCGCTAGATCGGCAGTCAGAGATTCAGGCACTTACCCATGTGCGGGGCACGCGAGGCTAAGTCACCGGGCCGAGGGCCGTCCTCAGGATCGAGGTACATGTCGTCATCCATGGGAGACTGCGGCGACATCGTTTCAAGATACTAAGGGACATTTGTTTAGTACATGGAGCAGGGTCACAGAACATATATCTTAGTTTACATTAGCGGCATTCGCAAGCATTGTAAGGCCCGGGGCAGCACCATCGTCACCGCTCGCACTCGTTGCGGGGTTAATCGTCAAACCCGCGAGCGCGCTGGCCGGCGTGGTGGCAGCAACAGGGACGCGCATGCCAGACGTCCTAGGAGTGCCCTGACCTTCGTCAGCACAGGTGTCGTCACCGGTACCACGCTGACCCACAGCAGGGGCATGCATGGACGCAGCCACACCGCCAGCAAGCAGCGCAGGAGGAGGGGCCAGGGCCGGAGCCGCGGCGTCGGCGAGGGGAAGCCGCTGGAGACGAGGAGGAAGGGTGGGGTAGCTAACAGGAAGGTGCACACGCAGCGGTGTCGGCGACCCCTGCTCCCTATAGGCATAAACAACGTCCTGGGACATGTCAGACGGAGTAGAACAGGACAGAGGCACAAACGCATACCTGCGTGGAGAAGTGCCATCCAGCAGCCGGGGCAGCAGGGACGTTGCCCATCCCATCATCGTCTCCATCGTCCCTAGAGACAGGGCCGGGAAGGCCAGCAGCCTGGAGGCTGTGGACGTGCGGGAAGGCGCGGAAGACGCCGTCGGCGATGTCGAGGGGAGGTGGCAGGGGAGCCATGGGCGAGGGAGAGGAGAGCGGCGAGCGCGTTACACCAAAAGACGCGTCAGGGAACATAGCAGGGGACGAGGTAGGGTTTTCTTGGACAGGGGAGAGGCGGGGAGTGGACGGGAAGGGCATGGTTGGGTAGCTAGTTGAAAAGGGCACACTCACCATGCTTTTATGCCTGAGCGAGCCCCCTCCCGCGCCCTATTCACACGCTGAAGGTGTCGCATCCGTCCAACGCGCGCTGCCGCCAAGCCGCCAGAGTCAGGCGGGAGAAGAGGTTTCGTCGGCGAGGGTTTGACAGGGGACGGTATGGAGAAGAGACCGTTGTCGGCCTAGCGGACAAACCCAGTCAGAAATCCAGCAAAGAAGCCCAGCCCATGACTTCAGCCCAGTCAGCGACAATAGAGACAGCGGAGACGAGTGACAAGGGCGGGGCGCAGAGCGACATGGAGGGACCGAAGAAGGAAACACGCGAGCAGTTGAAGACAGCCCGGCAGCTACCGACAGACTACGCGACGAAGTTTGCCTATCAGGAGGCCGAGCGCCTACACGGCGGGCAGTGCCGCAGCCACGCGCTCGCGGCCACCCTGATGCCCACGTGGCAACTCAGCGCCTACTAGGACCATACAAGCATAAGCATTCACGTCATAGTCTAGATACAATGCATGACCTAAGTACTAAGCATAAGGTTTCCACGCGCCACTGGGGCCCGTGATTTTACGGTCACGCCGGCGCATTTTAGGATCCGGGAACCGATAAGTGACTAGAGGGGTAACCGCCCATCCGAGGTTGTCCACCACCACCACGTCGCCGCTCTTCGGGACCGCCACGTTCACCTCTCCATCGAGCAGCTGCTTCATCCACTCAGCCAAGTGGCCCTCGTCGACCACGTCTGGCGTCTCTCCTGGCCCGAGAGGCGCAGACACAACCGCCCATCCAGCGCCGTACTCCTCGCGCTCGTTTTTTACCAGCAGGGCAACCCGCTCAGTCCCGATACGGCGTACTCCTTCCACGGAACCCACAATTTGAGGGTCATACACGTCGAAATAGCTTGGTCCCAGGGGGACATGGACCACCTGGACATGGTCACCGAGTCGTAGCCCGACGGGGATTGGGGTAGGGGCGTTGTAGATGTGCACGGTGGCGGCGAGAAGGCGGTTGGGGAGGGATAGGGATCGCTGCTCTCGCCAGCGGCCATAGAGACGGTGGACGGTGGTCGTGGTATCCATGCTCAGTACAGCCGATTATGCTATGCGTTTTGTATGCACCATGTCTGCACGCGAGCTGCACCCTTCCAGCATAGAAGCAGCTGGGATGCCTGGGTGACATGGGCTGACTGGCAGACAGTAAAATCCAGTCAGACTAAAACGTAAGCAACACGGAGATTTCCGAAACGGGCCGCACTTACTGGGTGACAGCCCAGAGCCACAGCTAGGCATCATGGCACCATGCGGACACACCGACAGGAGCTGGAGGAGGGCAGCGGGGCAAGAGCCCCAGCGCAAGGCATTCACACACAGACTTTTGTATGCCAGGCGCAGCACTAGGCATGCTACAAGGCACCTGATAACCTATCATACATATCAGCACACGAGGGCCACACGGCAGGTGCACGCACGGAGCATTCGAGCACACTTCCACAGATAGCCGACCGTATTCTCGGAGTTGAGGGCGAGCGGGGCAAGGACGGAGCTCCGCACCCTACAGGCCAGGTGACCCCTTACGTAAGGAGCGCGCGGAGCCTACCACCAAGCCAGAGTCAGCGTCGCCAGCAGCCGCCAGAGGGCACCATGGGGGCACCGGGCATATCTAGCATCCACTGCAGGATCTCCTGCCATCACAACACACAGGAGTCTCAAACAGCCACCTCAAGGGGCTCACACGACACTCGACTAGGGCTCGTGGAGCCAGGGGACACGGACATCCCGCGCCTGAGCGCACAAGCATCTGCTTTCATCTCACTCTCCTCACAGTCGATCAGGCAGCCAACACAGCACCACGCTGCATGCTGCCACATACTCATGTCATCAGGAAACACATATTATTTGAACAACACCCCCGGCGCAGCCCCCCAGAGGAGGGCGCAGACCGTGGGAAAATACCAGATGGTGGTGGTATGGGGAAGAGGAGAGTCCTTGCGATTAACGTTATCAATATCGATGTTATGTGCGCACTGCGGCGGACGCATTCCTCTTCTTACCGCCATGACAACCCTCATACAACTACCACACATCCCACTTGAAGTCGCAGAAAACATTATCGACAGACTGAGCGGGGACGTTCGCTCGCTCCACAGCTGCTCATTGACTTGTCAGAGATGGCATCCCCGCGCTCGGTATCACCTCATGACATCTATACGTATACAGTCGAGACAAGACCACTCTTCGATCTGCGACTACTTCAGCTCTAACAGTGGTCTGGCTTGCTTCGTTCGGAGGGTGTCGATCATCCCCGCTGATACCGAAGATAACCCTCTGTTCCTCGTCGAGGCTGTCCCCGTGCTGTTCTTGTCGCGGCTCCCCAATCTGCGAAGCTACAGTATCCAGAAACCAGTCATGGACACCACACTCTCCGGCATTTCTTTCCATGCCACCACGCTTACCTGTGTCAAGACCTACCTCCATGTGGAGGAACTGCATCTAGGACCCCTCGCGCTGCACACCAGTGCGGAGCTTGCACGGTTCTTGATCGCCTTACCACAGCTGCGACGTCTTCAATGCACGCGCTTGCTCATCGCGGACCGAAGGAATCTTTGGGCCAGGAATACTTTCCCTGCATGGATCCACGACAGGTGCAGCCGTCTGTCCGAAGTAATCGTGCGTCGCACCCTTGGTACAATATAGGTAGTTCATATGGAGACTGATATACCTCTGTCAGATACGGCAGTCTACAGACATCCTCGCTGTATGTCTCATCATCCAGATGTCGATCTCCACACTGGAGGTATTGCATTGCGATCTAGATATCTTTATCGACACTGCAAAAGGTATGTCTTGATCGCAACTTAACGTAAGTTGTGAACTATCGCTGACCGTCGGCGGACTCATACAGACGGTTATGATGGTCTTGAGTTGTCCGCGTTAAAGCGCCTTAACTTCTTGGAGGTCATACTCGCGGAGGTGCCATTTCCAGAGTCGATCGAGGAGAACCTCAAACGCATCATCCGAACACTGTCCATGTCGAATCAAAAGACACTCCGTTCCTTGAAAATCACCTTCACAACATCAGAAACACACCTTCTTATGCGGACATGTAGGAATGAGAATGTGGTGCGACAATTTGACCTCCTGGATAAGTCTGTCCTTGCGCTCGGAATACCCAGCGTAATGATCTCGATACCAATGGCAAAGCACAATAGACTCGCGTTCTGGTCAGAATTACTCTACTCTCGCTTTCCGCGTCTCCATCAAGGCAAAATGCTGCAGGTCCAATGCTCTTCTGGTTCGTACTACGAGTGCACGCCACTATTTCACTTCATTGCTTACACGTTGCTCAATAATTCGCAGACATCGGCCACGACGGGGTTGTGACAGCCATCGCTTCCTCGCACGACAGTCGATACATCGCGACAGGAGCGGTAGATGGCACTGTCATCATATGGCTGAGCGAGACAGCGTTTCCGCAGAAGAGTCTCGTGGAGATACAGTCCTCGGCGGGAGACTGGCCGATTGGCTCGATCCTCTTCTCCGACACGGGCGACTTCTTGGCGGCCACGCAAACAAGTCACGTCCTCGTCTGGCGCGTTACTGACGGCTCTCAAGTCGTCTCTATTGGGATTTGGAAGGACTCGTTGTCATGTGCATGGTGGAGGGACAGTCTCGACCAACTCACCCTTACCGCGTTGGGAGTCCCACAGGGTGGGCCAGTCACCCTCTATGTCACGAAAGTGCAAGATCGACAGCCGCCGATGGGCCCGGGGGATCCTGTCCATGACGCCGGTCAAACCGTGTACTTATCACCCCCCGAACATCATTCCCTTCTGGGAGAGTCAAAGGGAAGTTTTGGGCGCTGTGTCGTCGTGCAGTCCTCCAGCGGGAGATTTTTTGCGGTCATCAGCGACTCTGCAGTACGGACATGCACCATTTGGCGGATGGTCGATCTCGCTCCCACATACGAGTCGCACCAACTGACCTACGGAAACGCCTCCGATTACAGTTGCCGCTATCCTTACCGCGCGACGTTCGTGGGCGACGACATACTCATCGTGGGTTTCAATGACGGTACCATCTGCTCATGGGATCTATCCTCGTTCCCGTTAGCCACAACATCACCGCTCAGCAGCTACCAACTCCCTGGCCCCGGAGTTGCCAGCTGGACCATGTCGCCTACACTCACCCTCAATCTCGCATGTACTCACGGTTGTGCGGGTCGCCCGCCGACAACACCAGCCATAGTTGTACCACGGCGTACAGACAAGATCGGAGACCAGGTTCGTGTGGACGCCGCCCAAGCTCTCGGCGGCGTATGGGTAAATGCCGCACGTGTCTCTCAGTACGTCGCCACCACCTCCAAGAACACGCCTATCTGCTTGTGGAGCGCCGTGGATGGATCACTCATATGGACGTCCGGCGACTGCGACACGGAGGAAACAATGGTCGTCTTCACGCCAGACGAACGCATCTTGGCTTCGGGGGACAAGCACGGAAGGGTTTGCCTCCGTGCATTGTCTAGGCTTGTGAAGAATGTACCACTGCCTGCTGCTCAGTTAACGGTAGATGGTGCACTGGTTGAGAGCTTGGATACAGTCGTATACTAGCGTGGCCATCCCCTCACTACAAGCACGCAGAAGCTCACCGTGCCTGCTCGGATGACTTACAGTGTTCGTGAAGTAAAGAGGGGAAGACATGACTACAATATGGAGGTAAGTATACGATATAGCAATGTAACAGAGAGCAATAGTCGTCACCCGATCCACCCACCACGCCGAGGAACTGAGTCTCAGACATGCCGCGCGAACGCCCGCAACACGACTCCCGTGCCCGCAGCAACAGCGAGCAGCGCTACGACGCTCGGGTACACGCCCGCCCCGCGCGCGGCGGCGTTGCTGCCAAAGCTCGTGCTGCCCGAGTACTGCTCCATGCCCCTGTTCCCGTTCGACGTCGCAAGCACGGCCTCGTCGATCGTCGCCGTGTTCTTGAGCTTCGTGACCGCGGTCGTCCCGAACGTCGCCGTGCTCGTTGGCTCGGACTCCGCCGCTGCCTCGTCGCTCATGAACACGAGCGCGAAGCCCGGCGCAGGGACCTTGACCTGGCAGGTGTTCGTCGCCTGGTCGCAGGGTATGGTCTCGATGTGGAGGTCGTTCTTCAGGCGACCGTCGGACTCGAACTGTCCGCCGAAGGTCTGCAAGGGAGAGACTCGGTCAGTAAACCGCCTGGTCATGATGTGCGTAGAGCTCGGTGCACTGACCTGGTTACCCCAGGTGATGTTGAACTTGTCGCCAACTGACGGTGCAACCAGGTACCTGTTCGCGGTCAGTCGTCGTCCCACGACACATGTTACGCTCCGCACTCACTTGACCTTGATCTGCGCAGGAGTCGCAGCTGGCCGGCCGGACTCGCCGCCGTCGACGGAGATGCTCACAGTGTAATCATTCGCGCCAGAGGGGTCAGTCATGAAGTTGACGAACGCGAGCCTCGCGAGCTTGTCGTTCTCGTAGATCGCATATCCGGGTGTGTAGACGTTCTGGCCGTTCGCCCCGAGGTCGATGATGCGCGAGTTGTTCGACGACCCGAGCGTCTCCGAGACGGCGAGCACGGAGTAGAAGATCGGGCCGATCGTCCACTGGTGGAAGTGGGACTCGTTCGTGGGAGGTGCTGCAGGAACGAGCTTCAGCTTGAGCAACCCGCTCCGAGATATCATGTTGACTTACCGGTGAAGGGCTGAAGAGGACATTGCGTCAGTCAACCGATGCGATGAGCGATAACGGAGTCCAGACGCACGTTGTAATACACGTTCTGACCACCGACGTGCAGGAGCGCATGGGAGAAGTTGGCCGATGCCATAGTCAAGCCGTAGTCCAGCGCCCACAGGGCGGCACCGAAACTCGTACTGATACCGGGGAAGCCACCGCACGACGCCGAGTTGGTCTCGAACATGATGAACGGCTTGCCTGCCGCCTGCGCGATCTGCGAAGAGTTGATGAACTGCCCGATCATGTTCCAGCCGGCGTTGTGGTCGAGGAACTTGGGGAACTCGGTTTGCGGGTCGATAGGGTCACCGAAACCTTCGTAGAGCGCGGCACAGTTGTCGTCGGGGTAGCTTGGGTTCGTGGGTGAGTCCTGATGTTTTGCTTCATCCGGACGCGAAACTCACTGCTCAACGGTCACCGCGGCCAGTGCGTCACTGTACGCTTGGATGAACCCCGTATCCCAGACCACTACATGTGGCGTGGTCAGCAGGCGACGTGCGAACGGATGAACGGATCGAACGTACTTTCCGGAGTCCAGTCTGCAGAGGCGACACTTGGCCCGAGGAGCAGATCAGTGCGAGGGAGGCCCATGGTCTTCATAGCTCCCAAGACGTCTCCGAACTCTCCAAAGTAATCAAAGGGCCCGTACGTCGCAGGTCGGTGGCCGTGGCTGGAGAGATACGCCGTAAGTCCTGACAAACACACACGCCCGCAGGCGTTTTGCTCACCGGGCATAGAGATCAGGTTCGTTTCCGACCTGGAGGCCGATCAAGTTGTCGCCCAATATCTGCTCGCCGTACTGCGCGATCTCAAGTGCCAAGTTCGCGGAATCGTTGAGCGGGACACCGAGGTACCACTTCACGTTGACCAGTGACGAGATGTTCGAAAGCAGGTACAGGATCTCCGGCGTGTACAGGAGAGCGGGCGTTTGCGTCTAGTTCACGGTTGGGTGAGCCGAACTCCGATTTACTCCTGGAAGCCAAGTACTTACCGGATTGTTCGTGTCGACCTTCTGCTTCTCGATCGCCTTGCCGTCTTCAAGGCTCATGACCATCCGGGCTTCTTCCTGCGTGTTACCGCCGACACGTACGTGGATTCGCCCAGCTCGCTCAGCAACGAGGGACATAAGATTCAGGAATGGCGGGTGGATTATTGAACTGTGAGGTGCGTGAGCATGAATGGCCTTGATGACCATGTCCTTGTCGCTTACCCGTTCTGACCAACTGAGACGCGAATCGGGATGTATCAGCGTCAACACCATCTTCATATTGAAGCGTACAGATTCGAGCTCAAGACTCCCGATGTTCGTTCCCTCGACGTTTCAAAAGCGACACTTACTGACTTGGGTGACCACGGACATTTCCACGGAGAATCCATAGAAGGCGCCGCTCTGCGGTATTGAGAGACCATTGACATTGATGGCATCGGCAGCCAGCTGGACACCGAACTGGTTCGGCGGTAGGGGATTCGGGAGCGGTGGGGGATTCAGGACCAGCGTGTCATAGGCGGCCAAAGTGGATGAAGGGAGCGCAGATGTTGCGGTGCCGGTGGACGTGCCTATGGTTTGCTGTTGCTGTCCTGCCTGCCCGTAGACCGTGATCGCCTGTGCGCCGGCGACGGCGGTGAGTAGAGTGCAAAGGAGAGTGGGGATGGCCATACTGGCACGAACGGGGGAGGAAAGCTTCCATTTACCCCGCGGATTGCGCGTTTTGTATCTCCTCACAGAGATGAGCCAAGCGAGGATGACGCTCGCCTAGCTACCAGGCGAGCCGTGCCAAGAACTTCGCCTCGACTTCGCGCGTCGCCGCTCGTCGGCAATACAAAACGCCCCCACTTCGAGCGCGGTTGTGTGGAGCTCCGACAATTTTACCTACCCCCGTCGCTGGTCCTGTTGCGGCGGCGACTCAACCTCGATTGTAGGAGCCTGTAGGAACGCAGCTGTCAGGCTCGTCGTTGCCAAGCGCCTTAGCTCTCTCGGCCTGCAGTCTACTTGCGAGGAGCATCCTAGGCATGTGTACCGGCCGTATAAGTCGCCTTGCGTCCATAGAAACGGTGGATAGTACTTGCCTGGGTGAGTGAACGTGGTGAAGCGAGGACAAGTTCGACATCAGTGGCTGTGACACCACTAGAAGGAATGCTTGCATCGCGGATGGCTTCACGCCTAAGTCGCCGAGGATCGCGTCCGCGGTTGGCTGGGTGCATGGCGGCGAGGGGCGCGCGGGGGATGACGCGTCGCAGACGCGTGACGTCATGCATGCAGCTCGGCTCTCGGACCTCGCGCGAGGCGCCCACTGTCCGCGTTCGCTCTCGTTCGCTCTCTGCTCTCCCGCTGCGACGGCCGCGTCCTCTGTCAGTGTCCTCGTGTATGCGGCCTCTGCTGCTTTTCCTTCTCCACGCCCGAGTGCCGCTTGTCGCTTCTCCGCTATACTGGCTCCTCACGTCTGCGACCACTCTGCGCTGCGCCGCCCTGGACCGCTTTCTCTTGCCTTCAACGCATACTCTCCATGTTCTCCACCATAAGCGAGGTACGCCCAGCCGTCCGCCACACTCGACAACTGTGCGCCAGTCTCAGGTGCGCCGTGTCGTCTCCTTTCTACCCCAAGTCAGCGTTTCCCGCCTGCCTCTCTCCCCCCCGTCCTCATCGCTACCCCCGCTCGCCCGCACAGGCAACTCCTCTAGCCTGCCCCGCGACGCAGGCTCGTCACCGCAGTTGTACGTCTCCTGCGATACGCTCGCCGACACAAACCCCATCGTGATACCAACGTGCACGCTCGCACACTTGGATCTGCTCGCGGTCTTCAAGGCCGAGCACGTCCGGCGCAGTATGCCCGCGCATACGCGATCGCGCCGTACGTCTCTCATTCATTCTGATACATCTCGTACGTATGCTGCCATCGCAGTCCCGCCCTCGTTCCTACCACGCGCTCAACGCCTGAGCGCTGTACATCGTTATCTGGCAAGACTCGCATACGGAGCCGATGGCCCAGGCCCTCCCCGCGGGGCGACGAGCTATCGTCACAGGTACGTCCTCCGCACTGTCACCATACAGAGTGCGAGCGGCCCTTCGCCGCTGTACCAAGTGCCGGCAGCCGTCAGCCGGCAGCGAGCCTGTACCAAGTGTGAGCGATAGAGACCTCTGACACGCGACGCAAGCGACTCACGTCACAGGATACCGCCCGGAGCACTGTCACCAACGCATGCCAGCTCCGTCGACGGTTCATCGGGAAAGCGCGCAAGGATGTACGTACGCACTGGGTTGCCATCCGGTCGACGGTCACGGTGCACTAACCGTCCGTTTCAGCTCCATCACGCGCATGCCTCACAACCCCCGCGCGAGCCTGTCTACAGCACTTGTGCCTACCCGCTCGCTACTGATGCAAGCGGTCGTCAGCAACATGCTGGACAGACGCACCCCTCTCCGATACACTTCGCATCCCGGAAACCGCGAAGACACGTCCTGCTGGGATCGCAGCCGGGATGTGGTGCGGGCGACAGAGGTGGGTTCACTTTACTGTCGTGAAGTTGGAGGTGAGTGAAGGGTCACGAAGAGATCGTCGCGAGCTTACCATCCGGCTGCAAGAGAAGCCTCGACGGCCGGGGGCCATGGCGCAAGTTGCGACGTCAAAGGTGAGTCTGGGCGAGGAGACGTCGCAGTAGGGCATCGACGGCGACCGAAGGTGAGAAGGGAGAAGGACGAGCAACGAGACTGCGCTGGCCTGTTGCCGTTCGTTGCGTACTACTTATACCCCGTGTGTTTAGGGTCGGACGAATGCGATCTTCGTCTCGCTCCTCGTGAGCTCGCTCGGGCACACGGACTTGCAACCTCCGTGCCTGTCGCGCCGTGTACCAAGTGGGATGGCCCCTCGCAACCGGCCTCCGCATACGCGACTCTACCGTGCGTCCGGCACGCCGTTCGTCTCGGAGCGTCACAGAGGTCGTGACGGACTGAACGCGTGCGTCGTCTGCGTGCCCCGCGGCCTCTTTCGACGAGCCTCACACCCGCCGAAGCTTGTCTGCAGGCAGTGGGCTGGAACCCACGCGTTGCAAGAGCCCACATCCGCCCAGGACAGGGTCTTCGTTGCGGGTACCAAGGTCTAGGATCACGACAAGCATGCGCTGGAAACACGGACGCATGCTCGTAGCGACCCTGACGGTCCTGACCGAGTATCGTGCGTGTTTCGAGGTTCAGCGAGGCGTGCAGCCAAGCATTGGAGCTGATGGTGCTGCGTGCAACCGCTTCATCTATGAAACTAGGCTGACATGTGCGGCATATCGCATCCCGTCTGAGGTTGTGTAACAAGCGTCCTCGCGCTGGCTTGTTTCGTACCAAGCGGACGGCTAGTAGTAGGAGGGTCTTCAGGCGTCAGAGACTCGGAGTTGGGAGAGCGCATGGTACATTCTGGCTTCAAGCCTTAGACTTGGACAGCGGCTCACAATTCGTGTCATGTAGTGTTCCTGTATGTAGATACTGTCTATGAGCAATCAACGTCTGTTGAGCATCGTCTTCTGCGACACTGCGTGATGGACAGGCCTGCAACTATGTGCAGGCTCTCGTTGCAGTCCCTGACTAGTGCACATCTGCTCAGGCTGTTCCAGACTCTGATTTCCTCAGGCTCCAATTGGGGTCTCCCTCTCTACTGTGCTTGCAGCCGGAGTCCACGGGCTCACAGTAATAACTCAGGGCTGACTCAGTTGCTTGCGGCTAAGGCTAGTAGTAGCTATCAACCGATTCTGAGGAGCTCTACTGCCAAGCTGCGGTGAAACTTCAACTGGTAGCCACCCGCTTAGTAGCCTTGCGCGGTCCGTAGCATTTTGGGTTGCTTAGAAACTCGGCGATCCGATTCAAGGTCAGACTTCACGTGGCTCCATGCGAGTGGTTAAGCACATGCGTCACCTCGCAACCGGCAGAGCTGCAAGTGATTTCCAGGATTGATGCGAGACTCAAGTGTGTCCTAGGGCACAAAGTTTCAGGAACCAGGATTCATGGCAATCACAAAGACGGAGGGACACAGAGTGCTCCAGGCTGATGGATATGTTTCACGGACATATTGCAGATGAGGGCACACGAGCGTACAGGACACTGAACTTGTTCTGTCTATTCCACTGTCGACTACCTACTGACATTGTTGGAGTGAAGTACAGAACAGACAGAACTCAAAAGGGATGCCAGATGGACAGGAGACCTCCTAGACACTGCAAACTTGGAGTCCATACGCGGAAACTCGGCCTCGCTGACCCTGCGAGGTAAGCGGGTATCCAACGCCCGAGCCGACTCGTAGCCTGAGCTTCCCATCACCACGGACCCGGAGTCCGTAACCCCGAAGCAGGAACGCGAACACAAGCGACTAGACCTGCCAAGCGAGCATCCAGCGGTGCAGTCGTCGTGCTCCAGTGGCATGCCAACTTGAGCTGGTTAGCGGAGCGTTCAGGAGCTGCGAGCTGCGACATACTCACCTGTGTGGGCGCGCAACGGACGATGTTCTTGGAGTTCCGATACACGAGAGAGAGGCCCGGGAGAAGCGACTTGAAGTTTGCTGGGCGAGCACAAACTACTTGCACTATGTAGTGAACACACTCACGGACTCGGAGCCCTCAGGTATCAACCACATCAGTCTCGCGCTGACCAGGACGGCCTGGTACAGACATGACGCCGCACAGATTAGCTACCGGGACGGCGGAGGCCGAGAGTCGTACCAGGACAGCATCAGCAACTCGCCGTCATCGAAGCATCAGCGCCGTGAGTATGCTGCGGCCGAGCTCGGACGACGGCGAGTGCACGAAGGCTCGCTAGAGACCGATAAGCACGCGATGGCAGAATCCGAGCCTCAGCCTCAACGCGATCGCAACATGGACCTACATGTTGCATAGGATATAGCGCGAGATTGAAACGGGAGATCAGGGGGGCGTACCAAGGATGCGGAAGCGTTGCGACATGGCAACGCGAATGCGCGGTTGCGCAGCTGTTCGAAGATCTCGCGCAGATCGCCCGAGGCTAGATCCGCGTTCAGGTTGTCCGGGACGCAGGCGAGGAGCGCAGGAATGCATATGAGACAGGACTCGGCCATGAAGGCGATGTCTCCTCCCCGCCGTCACTACCTGTCTGCATCCACTGCATCTCCGACACTCGTCCGAGCCCCGTCCAGGGGCCGCTCAACTTCTCGTCGCCGTCGCTGCGCGTGTTCCACCGCCGTAGCAGGGCCCTTGCTCTCGTCATGGGTGGCTTCCGGCCTGTCGGGGATACCCTCCGAGCAGACTATGCTCGGATGGAGACCAAGCTCCGAGGCGAGCTACGGAAGGAGATGAATGCTGAGCTATGTGAGTACGCCATTCGTCTCAAGCACAGTGCCGGCACTCACTTCGTTGGCAGCCTGCCTCGCCGGCCGCGGGGGCGCAAAGATGCGCTGGACCGTGAAGTCGTACTACCTGTATGTCTTCTTGCGGTACCGCATCCAACTCCGAGGCTGGCCGCGCGAGATTCCCTTCATGAACCTCAGCGACATCACCGGCTGGAGACGCATCTCGCTGCTCTCGAAACGCTGGAAGACGGGCAAGATGTACTTTGCGCCCGTCTCGGACGCTGCGCTCGAGGCTGCCATGAAAAGCCCCATCAGCGTCGCACCCGGTCCGCTCAACAACGGTTACGCCATGGATCTCGGCCGCAGCGACATCAAGAAGCGTCGTGCGCTGCCAAAGGACGGGCGGCCGCCTCGGTACGTCCGCAACGGCCCGAAGTCTGCGCGATTGGTCACGGCGGCAGCGGAGGCGAGGGCGGAGAAGGCGATGGCGGAGGAGCGGGCTGCGATGGAAGTCGAGGAGGAGGAGGAGATCAGCGACGACGACTCTGCGTATGTGATGCGACCACTGCCAGTCCTAGGGCCTGTGAAGCGTCTTCGATTCGTTTGATGTTCTGCCGTTGTTTGCTTCCGCGGACTCGGACGGTGGTGTTACCTTAGCGTCGTATAGTTGCTATTCTCTGTATATTAATCTTCACGCCTCGAACTTCTGGTAATCGGACGGCGTGCTTGATGTGGCCAACGGCGATGGTGGTGGTGAGAGAGACGGTTGGAACCTGTGAGCCAGATTTGGCAACTCGTCTTCGCATACTACCGAGCGCTTGGAACTTGCCTCCGAACCACCACGCCGGCCTCGAGACAGCCATATCTACATCAAGATGGATCTTGCAACCCAGCTCCGATGGTCGCAACTTGGTACCAAATGCGTCGGACTGCCAGACTGACAGCGCCGCACGGTCTCGAACCCGAGTCGCCGCCCGGGTACTTCAGAAGAGTACGCGACGATGCGTGAGGGTCGAGTCAATCGTGAGTAATCTTCTTCCTGCACTGAACCGATGTCGCGCGCAATGTGGCTCTGGCAGTGCCATAGGCATAGGATGGGAGGACTCGTTGCAGCCCTGCCTGCTTCGTGTCCTTCCGACCCATGCCCAGGCACTGCTGCTATCCGTCTCCAACCTGCAGCCGATCTAGATGATGGTTACGGAGAGGCCACGGAGCGCGCCGGTAGTACTCATGGCACTACATCCGTGCATGCACCGCGTAGCGTTGTTTGTTTGGTACGCATGTTCACTGATTCACTTTTTGCGCGCAGCTCACGGACGGCGCGTGTTCCTCTGCTCTCTCTCCCTCCTCTCCTCCGTCTGTCCGTCCGCTCTCTCTCTCCTCTAGCTGCCGTCCGACACTCCTTCCCTTCTTCTTGGCCAACACCGCCGCGCTCCATCTATCGTACTCGCGCAACGCAGCAACTTCTACACGGCGATCCGAGGATCTGCACCGACGCTGGCGGCGCCGTCGGTGAAGCTATCTGTCCTGGTACGAGCAGTATCCCTTCTACACGGTCGCAGACTGAGCAATACTTTCCTGAGCAGATACTGCGCAGCGGCAAGAAGCGTGGCATAAAACAAGCTCGCTGCCGCAGGCCCTCGTCTGGGAACGGCACAGCGAAGAAGTGCACGTACTGAGATAGTGTGCTGGCATGCGAAGGGCAGCAGATATGCATTGTGATGCGCTAGGGTGAGTCCCGCGTGCTCTCGTGCGTCTCCAGCCTTACTCATCAATCCACTGTGGCAGCACGCGAGCGCATCGATGCGCTGTGCAGGAAGAGCAGCCGGAGAGACGGCGATTGAACACACGGGACAGACAGAGGTCAGCGACAAGCGTCGCGTTCTCCTCTGGTCAGCTAACTACACGCGCTGGAGGATCCAGCACTGGTACAGGCGCGACACTCTGCCTCTTCGACCGCGACACCCTTCTCCTCATGACGCAGCAACTCGGTACGTTCCCAGCCGCCCGGAACTCGTCACACGCGGCTCGGCGGACGACTCGCAATGTCTTCGCCTCGAAGGAGCATTTGGTCCGCTTGTCCCCGCGTCCCTGAGTCATCTGGTACGTTCGTCCAGCAGTACAGGGGCGACGCTGCGCCATCCCCGACCGCGATACCCTTCTCATGACGGAGCAAATTGGTACGTTCCCAGTCGCCCGGAACTCGTCACACGCGGCTCGGCGGACGACTCGCAATGTCTTCGCCTCGAAGGAGCATTTGGTCCGCTTGTCCCCGCGTCCCTGAGTCATCTGGTACGTTCTCAATCGCTCGGCGCACCCCTAAACCTGTCTCGCGAAGCTCACGACAGCGACGAACTCCCGGACGAGCAGGACAGCTTGGTACGTGCCAACCATGTTGTCCTGATCACCCCTTCTGACCACTTGTAGCTTCGTCTTCGACAGCACGAGAAAGAGGATATTTGTCGCCGAGAACTATCCTCGTCGATCTTACCTGGAGCATCAAGGCGCAAGACGCCTGAGTCGCGGGTCTCTTGCAAGCTTCGTTCGAGTCCGATTCCCGGGCAGATGCTTGAACTCCCACGGCGCGGCAATCGCGATGCCGTTCTCCGCATGACGGAGCAGCTCGGTGTGTTCCCAGCCGTCCGGAACTCGTCAAACGAGGCTGCACATGAGCTGCTTGCCCGGCGGACGACTTGAAGTTGCAGCGTCTTTGCCTTGTTCGCGCGTCGCGGGGTCCATGGTACGTTCTCGATCGCTCTGCGCACTCCGAAACTTGTCTCGCGAAGCTCACTACAGCGACGAACCCCAGGACGAGTTGTACAGCTTGGTACGTGCCAGCTGCGTCGTCTAGCGCAATTCCGCCCGGGCTGAGCACGAATCGCCGCTTCTGAGGCTTGCTGACGACTTATGGCTTCGTCTTGGACAGGACGAGCAAGAGGATAGTTCTCGCCATCCTCTCCTTCCCTGCTGACCACCTTGAGCTTTGTCTTCGACAGGAGGGGCAAGAGGATAGTCCTCGACATCCGCTTCTTCCTTGTGGATGTCACCAGGAGCATGAAGCCCAGGACGCAAGACGTCTGAGTGCGTCTCTTGCAAGCTGCGTTCGAGTCCGAATCCCGGGCAGATGCACGGCGCAGAGCACAGTGTGAGCGGACGCGAGGACGCAAGGCCGGAACACAGGGAAGGGGAAGGGTTGTATTAGCTAGGGGGTAGATACATGACATGTACTGGATAGCCTTGGTGAATACGACCTGTTCCCGCCCTACAACCGCGAGAATCCATAGCGTGCACACCTGTCAGTGTCCGCAGAGCCTCTCAGAGTCAACTACACGCCGTAGAGTGCATGTGCGTAGAGCTCGGTGCACTGACCTGGTTACCCCAGGTGATGTTGAACTTGTCGCCAACTGACGGTGCAACCAGGTACCTGTTCGCGGTCAGTCGTCGTCCCACGACACATGTTACGCTCCGCACTCACTTGACCTTGATCTGCGCAGGAGTCGCAGCTGGCCGGCCGGACTCGCCGCCGTCGACGGAGATGCTCACAGTGTAATCATTCGCGCCAGAGGGGTCAGTCATGAAGTTGACGAACGCGAGCCTCGCGAGCTTGTCGTTCTCGTAGATCGCATATCCGGGTGTGTAGACGTTCTGGCCGTTCGCCCCGAGGTCGATGATGCGCGAGTTGTTCGACGACCCGAGCGTCTCCGAGACGGCGAGCACGGAGTAGAAGATCGGGCCGATCGTCCACTGGTGGAAGTGGGACTCGTTCGTGGGAGGTGCTGCAGGAACGAGCTTCAGCTTGAGCAACCCGCTCCGAGATATCATGTTGACTTACCGGTGAAGGGCTGAAGAGGACATTGCGTCAGTCAACCAATGCGATGAGCGATAACGGAGTCCAGACGCACGTTGTAGTACACGTTCTGACCACCGACGTGCAGGAGCGCATGGGAGAAGTTGGCCGATGCCATAGTCAAGCCGTAGTCCAGCGCCCACAGGGCGGCACCGAAACTCGTACTGATACCGGGGAAGCCACCGCACGACGCCGAGTTGGTCTCGAACATAATGAAGGGCTTGCCTGCCGCCTGCGCGATCTGCGAAGAGTTGATGAACTGCCCGATCATGTTCCAGCCGGCGTTGTGGTCGAGGAACTTGGGGAACTCGGTTTGCGGGTCGATAGGGTCACCGAAACCTTCGTAGAGCGCGGCACAGTTGTCGTCGGGGTAGCTGGGGTTCGTGGGTGAGTCCTGATGTTTTGCTTCATCCGGACGCGAAACTCACTGCTCGACGGTCACCGCGGCCAGTGCGTCACTGTACGCTTGGATGAACCCCGTATCCCAGACCACTACATGTGGCGTGGTCAGCAGGCGACATGCGAACGGATGAACGGATCGAACGTACTTTCCGGAGTCCAGTCTGCAGAGGCGACACTTGGCCCGAGGAGCAGGTCAGTGCGAGGGAGGCCCATGGTCTTCATAGCTCCCAAGACGTCTCCGAACTCTCCGAAGTAGTCAAAGGGCCCGTACGTCGCAGGTCGGTGGCCGTGGCTGGAGAGATACGCCGTAAGTCCTGACAAACACACACGCCCGCAGGCGTTTTGCTCACCGGGCATAGAGATCAGGTTCGTTTCCGACCTGGAGGCCGATCAAGTTGTCGCCCAATATCTGCTCGCCGTACTGCGCGATCTCAAGTGCCAAGTTCGCGGAATCGTTGAGCGGGACACCGAGGTACCACTTCACGTTGACCAGTGACGAGATGTTCGAAAGCAGGTACAGGATCTCCGGCGTGTACAGGAGAGCGGGCGTTTGCGTCTAGTTCACGGTTGGGTGAGCCGAACTCCGATTTACTCCTGGAAGCCAAGTACTTACCGGATTGTTCGTGTCGACCTTCTGCTTCTCGATCGCCTTGCCGTCTTCAAGGCTCATGACCATCCGGGCTTCTTCCTGCGTGTTACCGCCGACACGTACGTGGATTCGCCCAGCCCGTTCAGCAACGAGGGACATAAGATTCAGGAATGGCGGGTGGATGATTGAACTATGAGGTGCGTGAGCATAAGTGGCCTTGATGATAATGACCTTGTCGCTTACCCGTTCTGACCAACTGAGACGCGAATCGGAATGTATCAGCGTCAACATCATCTTCATATTGAAGCGTACAGATTCGAGCTCAAGACTCCCGACGTCCGTTCCCTCGACGTATCAGAAGCGACACTTACTGACTTGGGTGACCACGGACATTTCCACGGAGAATCCATAGAAAGCGCCGCTCTGCGGTATTGAGAGACCATTGACATTGATGGCATCGGCAGCCAGCTGGACACCGAACTGGTTCGGCGGTAGGGGATTCGGGAGCGGTGGGGGATTCAGGACCAGCGTGTCATAGGCGGCCAAAGTGGATGAAGGGAGCGCAGATGTTGCGGTGCCGGTGGACGTGCCTATGGTTTGCTGTTGCTGTCCTGCCTGCCCGTAGACCGTGATCGCCTGTGCGCCGGCGACGGCGGTGAGTAGAGTGCAAAGGAGAGTGTGGATGGCCATACTGGCACGAACGGGGGAGGAAAGCTTCCATTTACCCCGCGGATTGCGCGTTTTGTATCTCCTCACAGAGATGAGCCAAGCGAGGATGACGCTCGCCTAGCTACCAGGCGAGCCGTGCCAAGAACTTCGCCTCGACTTCGCGCGTCGCCGCTCGTCGGCAATACAAAACGTCCCCACTTCGAGCGCGGTTGTGTGGAGCTCCGACAATTTTACCTACCCCCGTCGCTGGTCCTGTTGCGGCGGCGACTCAACCTCGATTTGTAGGAGCCTGTAGGAACGCAGCTGTCAGGCTCGTCGTTGCCAAGCGCCTTAGCTCTCTCGGCCTGCAGTCTACTTGCGAGGAGCATCCTAGGCATGTGTACTGGGCTACTGCTGTCCCTATCAGTCGCCTTGCCTTGATGGAAATGGTGGATAAGACTTGCCTGGGTAAGTGAAGTGAGTGAACATGGTGAAGCGAGGTCAAGTTCGACATCAGTGGCTGTGACAGCACTACCTTCACGGGCGTACCCGCACTACGCCATACTTCGGTGGGCTTGAGAACTTCGCTACTCAGCCTAGCATGGACTCTAGATCTTGGCTTTGCTGGTCTGACGGGAATGCGACATACGTTCTACTCATGGTTCACTTGGAGCCTGAGGTTTTCCTGGCAACACTCCTCTTCATTCATCCACAGGGTCACCAGCTCAGTTCGTCGATGTGCGTACGTTTCTCTCAACACACTCAGGGCATCAGGTTCCATGTTGACGAACTCGTAACAGAGTAACCACCATGCAAAGTCGACCTTGGAATCCCGTCCGAGTTGCCCGGACCGCGCTCGCCAAGGCCGTCGACCATCCAAGAAACTTATGTTAGCTCTTCGTGAACAGCACACGCCGCAACGACATGTGTAGCCTGCTCATAGTATGGCGCTGTTCCTTGCTATGTACGTACCTACATTCCCCGTCTCTGTGCTGATGTTTCGACCGCCCGCGATGCAAGCGATTGGCAACGCGCCATGTCCCGAACTTCAACATATACATAGTCCGATGATCAACGCGCCAAGTCATGTCTCGAACAACATAATACTGTAAGCACGGTGTATCTTCAACATAAGTATACACTCCTGATTATCTCACCGATATCCTGTACAGAATCCCGTCGACTCTGATTCAGAACCTCGTCGCAGCGGACCGACGCTACAGCCAAGGAGGCCACCCACGCGACGATCTTTGCATGACACTCGCAAAGGCTCCCGGTCTGCCAGGCAATACTCTGCAGATGAGCAGACCGAAGCCTCAGGTCCGCGAACATTACAGCGTTCGTGAGACGGGGTGCTCTGAGCCCATCTTGACTCGTCAGCCCCGCGTGGTCCGGAATAGGTACACACTACTATCATGTACTTCGAAGTTATCATGAGCTGAGATGATGAACGCCGACGTCCGACAGGCGCGGTGTTCGTCTCAGCATACTTATAAGTACGCCCTGGTTTCCTCATCGTCCCATGCATCAATCCCAGACGTACTGACATCGTGTGGTCTCAACCGCCAGAAGTGCATCCGGGAGGGGGCCCCGAATGCTCAGTCCGCCTTCGTGGCGCACGTCTACCAAACAGCTCCCGAGACGTGCGCGCCGCGCGTGCAGTCTCGTCAGCGCGCACGACGTCCTGTCGCTGACAAGGAGCAAACGAAGCGGACATATCAGACGTCGTTTCAAGACCCGGTCTGGCTTCGCCAACAGGTTGGCCGCCGCCTCGGACGTTGTAGGCTGCAGGTACTACTTATGTCGGCTGCAATGCAAGCAGGGGCCGCCGTCCATGGAAGCTCCACTTCGAGTCCAAGCGGTTCGACATCGGATACCAACCGGACAGCCTGCGGTCAGTCCCTCGAATGCCGTAAACTTCGTGGTCGGCGGCCGCCCTATGAATGACACCACGCAGTCTGCACACACCACGGTCGACCTCGTTCGACACGCAGCAACGAAGACGTACTCTTTACAATTCTTTTTGCATTTCGTGATACTGCAACAACACAACAACGACCCCCAAGACTAGCGACACAAGCAGGATGATGACAGGACAGGGACAGGAGGGTAAATGATACATCTAAACAGATCCAGCAACCGACGCGTTTACTTGAACTGCAGAGACACACGCACGTCATCAGCATCGTCGAATCACAAGCATCGCTCGCGCGCAGCGGACGCGAACAGAAGAGAAGAGGGGAATGGGTACGGGTACTCACCAACTTGCCGTCCACCCACTTCTTGCCGTTGACCTCGAGATCCCAGGCGAGCGCAGCCTCGAAAAACGCCTTGTCCTCGGGGTTGTTCAAGTCGAGGCGCTTGTACTCATATGACTCCCAGTCGGGGGCGACCTCGACGACGGGCTTGATGTCCTGGCCGCGCGCGATGAGCACACCAGTGATGATCGAATCGTTCGTCGCGCCGAGGACGCCCATGGACCCGAAGAGGTACTTGCGGGACGCCTCGAGGCGATTGAAGAAGCCGCCGATCTGGTTCGACGACATGAAAGTCTGAGTGAGCTCCTCGTTGTACTTGAAGTCCACACGCCAGACGGAGAAGCCCTCGGGGTCGAAGCTGCAAGTAAGAGCGTAAGCATGACTGGGGTATCAACGGTTTCTATGCGAACATACTTCTTGTAGAACCACTCGAGGGAACCGTCCGGACCGCGCGTATCCTTGTTGGAGTACGCACGCTTCCAGTCCTCAAGGTTGAACGACGACTTGGGGAGAGAGTCGAGAGGGTTCTTAGCCTTGGGCTCCTCCTTGAGGATGTCGTCCTCTTCCTCCTCCTCTTCCTCCTTCTTCTTGGGCTTCTCAGCCTTCGGAGCGGGGGCAGCGGCGGGCTTAGCCTCCTTCTTCTCCTTGGGAGGAGGGGTGAAAGCGAGCGCCTTCTCGATGTACTGAGTCTCGCCGAAGATGGGCTTCAGGGAGGGCTGGTTGACGATAGTCTCGAAGTGGCGGATGACGTTAGGGAGCTCAGCGCGGAGGGGGGCATCGAGGGTGGTGGTGAGAGCGCGCTGAATGACGGAGGCGATGGTTATATCGGCCAGCGTGATGCGCTCGCCAACAAGGAAAGTGCGGGTGGAGAGGTAAGACTCGAGGGTCTTGAAAGAACGGATTTGGCGCTCGGCGAGGGTGGTGTGGATCTAAAAGCCCCGAGGTCAACATGCTAGGATCTAAACTGTACGAACGAAAGGACCTACGGGCTTGGCGTAGGGCGTAAGGATCCCCTTCACGAGTTGGAAGATAATGACAGTGTGCGCGTTAATTTCGCTGTCGGCGAACGAAACCCACTGGTCAACAAGTGCGGCCTGTTTCGAGTCAGATGGGAGCAGGGTGGAGTTGGGGGCAAGGGAGGCGACTGTAAGATGGTGTCAGCAAGAGATGCTTATGATCGAGCAGACAGAGCAAGCGGATCAGTGTGTGTTAAGCTGTCGACACAAGAATTAAGACAGGGATAACTGATGATTGAAAATCTCATCCTTTCGCTTGCTCATATGGAAGAATCCACCGCGTCCCGGTGGAAATCGCAGTCATATTGGGAAGATGACTCACTGTAGCGGGCAATAGCGGGAGTCTCGGTGAGCTTGAAGCCATCCGTGCCCTCGAAAGCGGGGATCTTGCCATGAGGGAACTTGGCAAGGAACTCGGGCTTCTTGTTGTCCTGGAAGTGGACGTAGGCCTCCGGGAGATCAAGCTTCAGCCCCGCGAACGCAGCGACAGCGCGAATCTAACAGATCGCCGTGAGTTTTGCTGCTACACATGCAACCAGCTATACTGCACGTACGCGCTTGCCGTTGGCGAACTCGGGGGTCGTCCAGAGAGTGCCAGCAGAGGACATTTTGTGCGAGGAGGTGAGAGTACAGTGAAGGACTTGAATCTTTTCATTTTTTTTCCTGTTATCGCTGCAGATCCGGCACGTGACTACAAGCTTCAGGGCCGGCCTCTGCGAGGACAGCGTCGATGGTGTCGATGTCGATGAGGACTTGTTATCCAACGACCATCTCGCGTCTTCCCACCTCCATTTATCTCAAATCCATCGCATTGATCTTCCTCTATGGGCCATCTGTGTGCGGGCGGTGATTGCCTCCAAGATCTGGCGCGTAGACTCCGGAAACGCCGTGATATAGCGCGACTAGTACTCACCTCAACTTCAAGATCCTGAACGCTTGCTAGGTATAGCTTCTCTATTGTCGCCGTTGAACACGAAGGAACTCGCAGTTCGAGAGCATGAGTAATGGAGGCAGCGCGTTGTCCGGAGGACCAGCGCTGAATATCCGGGCCTACCTCAGCGAGAGGCGATGGGACGCAGGTGAGTTCTGAGCGCTGTATGTCTCTGTGTATATCCGAGCCTTTACCTCATGTGTGCAGGATAGTTGGCATCCTGATATATGGCGCTGCCTGGACTGGAGCTGACCGAATTCATTACCTATCGTCGTCTCTTGCGTGCGGCTGTCCTGCCCAGGTCGGCAGTTCAAGCATATTGTCCTGAATGAGTGAGATCCATCAGTGAAGTTGCCCACCTCTACAAAAGTAGAGTGCTTGTGCGCGGTTCGATCCTGATGTACGCGTGTGCTGCGAGATTGGGGTAGTTCAAAGGTATGTGGCCGCTCCGTGATCTCATGCTCAGCCCCCTTCCCATCTCGCTGACTGAAGTGATACATTTCGCACAGACGAGCCGTTTGTATAGACATCGACTGGCCCTTGAGGGCACAAAATCCGGCCAATCGGCTGTAGACGTTCTGCAAACAGGTGAGCCCCCCTACACGGTCTCAGATCCGTCTTCTAGCTTCTCTCGGCTGCAGATTCTCCAGTGCTTCCTCGTCCCAAGTGGGAGCCAGCTGGGAGCACGCATCCGTGAATCACGCTCGCGACATATGCTGTATCTGCGGTCACGTGGTGCGTGTGTGGGTGCACCCAAGCTGTCGTTCCATAGCCCTCAGGGTGCCGCGCGGCCCCCCCTACCCCCGAACAACCACGGACGCACAAGCGACGCACCTAGGGCGAAGGGCATGCAGGTTATGTGAGGGATTGCAGCAGCACCCCTGCGTACCTACCCAAGCATTGCTTATGACAGGCCACTTTACGCCCAGTGGCAGCTCTCTTGCTTCCGACTCCCGAGATCGGCTTGGGACGTAATCTTCGTGTTCCTGTCGGGGCAGGTCAACACAAACGCTCCCGTGCCTATACATGGCGCTCAGTGAGCTTCTTGGCGGTCTGTCGTATGCACTGATGCACCGTGCGTCTCCAAGCCCCGGCTCCGCCAGCCTTGTTGGCCTGCGTCGAGAGGGGCCTAACGGTGCTGATGTCGGAGGTTGGTGCCTTGTTCCATTCGTAAATTGGCAGAGCCGGGCATAGACATGGGAGAGCTTGCTGTGCTTCTTTGCATACACAACTCCCGCCATTGGGCGGGACAGGCGCCAATGCCGACACCTGTATCATACGGCCCCCTGCGGACAGATGTTGAGAACGGCTCGCATGTAGTATCGCCGCTCGGCATACGCATGGCTGTTCACGTAGCTGTCGAGGCTGTCTAAGTCCGATTTTTAACGGAATCCGTCGGTGCCGTCTGACATATCTCCCTCCTCGCCCTCCCACACAACGTAGTAACGCGATGGTTAGGATTCGTTACCGACGACAAGTGATACGCCGCTTGCGATGGATGTTGGAATTTCGTAAGGATGGTCGTGCTCTGGAAGGCCTGACGCGAGCTATCGCACTTGCCACGCTTTTTGCGTCATATCTGCTTCCGAGTGGGTCATCAATCATCGACTGAACGATCATTTCGAAGTATGCAAGTATGCATGTGGGCGTTCGCTTCACGGGAACGGCCTTTCAGGCCCATTGCTTCAAGGGCAACTTCTCCCGTTCTCTTGACGTCCCGGTGCGTATAGACTCTATAAGCAGGCCAAAGATTCACAGCGATTTCCTCCACAGTCCTGGCCGCGTTACAGGTTGACGACCAATAGGTGTCGCGTTGGCGTAATGCTATTGTTGCGAGTGCTAGATCTTTGGAGGATCTAGCAGTGTCACAACCCCATATGCACATGCTGTCCTACAAGGCCGTGAGATGACACACTCGCGGTATAGATTAGCACGATCTTCCGATCCCCCAAGGAGGTACGACGAAACCGGTACCGTGCCATGACCGTACCCGCTGCGCTTATAAAATGTGCAGCCAGCCAAGTATCCTCCCCGTGGTCCACTCCGCTCTCATCCCCCACTTCACGGCGTCTCCGTGCTCTGTCAGCATCTCGCCATGCTTCCTCGGCTATCCCAGTTGCTTCTTGCTGCGCTCGCACTCAGCGGCGTAGTCTTCGCCGACCCCTCCAGCGACGAGGAGCTCAATGCTTTCTTCGCCCGCGAGGGTGCAGCTGTGAAGCCGCTGAACCTTGGCAGGCGGTCAGCTGCCACCACGCCCACACGCCACCTCCGGCCTATGTACGAGGCGGAAGGGGCAGTGAGGAGGAAGCGCGACATAACGCCTCCCGACGTCGGACAAGTTGCGGATTTTGGCGGCCAGGATCCTGAACCTATACGGAATGGTGCCGGCGATACATTCCTTGCAGCTAGCAACCACGAGATCGATGCCCAGAACCCCGACAACGTCGCAGCACCCCCCACGGATGCAGGTACGGGAGGCTCAACATCGAATTGGGAGTCGAGCAGCGCTGACGTTACGAGCTCCTTGCAGGCACCGTGCCGAACTTGAAGTGGAGCATGTCCCTGTCGCATACGCGGCTGCTTAAAGTTTGTGTTCCCCGAATTCGTTTGTGCGCCTCGAGTGCTAAGCTAGCTCTGTACCTTCCATAGGGAGGATGGGTACGCGAGCAGACGATCACGGATTTGCCGTCTTGTGAGTGATTATGTTCAGTACCCCGCACTGATTTACGAGAGAAGCTGACTTGACACGATCCGTTAGCTAAGGATCTCGCTGGCGCGGAACTGCGTCTGTCGCCGTTCGCGTACCGTGAACTGTGAGGTCTCTTAGCGCTTGTGAAACGCCTGCCTACTGATTCGCTCCTGCAGGCACTGGCACCGCGTGGCTGAATGGGGCTACATTCTGAACGGAACCGGGCGTATCTCTGCCATCGACGACAGCGGCCGGAGCTACATCTCGGACGTGAAGGGCCCTTCGAACGGGAGCGACCCAGACATCTACTAGTGAGTACCACACCGAGGCTCTTCGCTCGCGCTCGTCTCGGGTTGATGCTTACTTGGCGCGCGTTTCTGAACAGCTTCCCGCCGGGCGTGCCACACTCCATTCAGGCACTCGACCAGGGTCTTGAGATTCTGCTAATCTTCACTGACGGCAACTTCGATGCGACCGGCACCACATTCATGCTGTCCGACTGGCTCGCCCACACCCCGCTCGAGATCGTAGCGCAGAACTTTGGTGTAAACGTGAGCGAGCTGGGCGGCATCCCGCAGAAGGACCCGTACATCCTGAAGAGCACGGTCCAGCCACCACCGTTCGGCCACGCGTCGGAGCAGGCGGTCTCAGACCCGCAGGGGGACGTTCCGAACCCCTACGTGTTCC
This sequence comes from Cerioporus squamosus, assembly GCA_022592435.1. Lineage (NCBI taxonomy): Eukaryota > Fungi > Basidiomycota > Agaricomycetes > Polyporales > Polyporaceae > Cerioporus > Cerioporus squamosus. The sequence goes on from JABYQS010000074.1 coordinate 131,125, forward strand.
ATCTGAACCAACAGGAGAAGACGAACGCCCCCGGCGGCTGGGTCAAGATCCAGGATTCCGTCACCAATTTTCCGGTCTCGAAGCTGCTCGCGAGCGCGCTTGTGTTCATCGAGCCTAACGGTCTTCGTGAGCTCCACTGGCACATCAACGATGGTAAGCGCACCCTGTTCCCGATCGTCTCCCCGCCGCCTTCTGACGCGTGCTTCCGTGACAGAGTGGCTCTACATCATCAGTGGACATGGTCGGGCGACTGCGTTCGCGGGCGGCAGCACCGCGCGGACGTTCGATTTCCAGGTATGTGATACCCTTGTGGCTGCCTACTCGAGGAGCTCATGACCGTATGTTATCCGCAGCCCGGCGACACTGCGGTGTTCCCCATCTCATATGGCCATTACATCAAGAACCTCTCCCCTACGGAGCCTCTCATTTACCTCGAGCTCTTCAAGGCGGAGAAGTTTATCGACTTCAGCGCGACCCAGTGGTAAGTCTGCCTCTCACCTTGTATCCCATTGCCGTCGGCCGACTGAATGCCTTCTCCCTCTTAGGCTCGGGCTCATGCCCAGGCAAGTCGTTGCTGACCTCTTGAACATCTCTACCGCGACCGTCGAGACTTTCACAAAGGAGAAGCAGATCGTCATCGCGTGAACTCCCGGTAAAACCTGGGAATGTACATAGACTATCTATCCTGACTAACTATACATATATATGTCGGTCTCTTGGCGGTGTCTGGATTGAAGATGGCCTTCACCTTCCGATGCGTTCTGTTTTCATACGTCACTACTCTTTGACTCGTGTATTCTATTCGTTCGCTATGTCGTACTCACCACACGCATTTGCCATCTAAGTATTGTACTTCATCACAAGGTTTCGAATTTTCATACGACCAAACCTCCGCTGTCCCTCGTAAGACACTGCCTGCATTATTTCAGCAGCCAGCCTCTGAGGTGGTGGAGAGTAATGCCATCAAATGTTAACCGCCGTTCTTCACGGGCATGTGGTGTAGTTGGTTATCACGCTCGCTTAGCATCCTCCAATTCGGCTACTAGCATGCGAGAGGGGTCCGGTTCAATCCCGGACATGTCCACGCGTCAGTGACGTTTTTGTGGTATGTTGTTCATATGTCGCAGGATGACCTGGGCCATGTCAAGGGGACATGGTAGACTTAGAGCATCCCACTTGATCGAAGGTGTCGTGTTGTCGTACGCACCTGACAATTCCCAAGGCGCAGCTCACATCTCCATGAATATCCGGTATACAATACGATGTTATACAGTACGTAGGCAGAACGTCCGTGGGCAAGACATGCATACATGATACACGCAAACTTAGCTCGCGCAGAGATCTCACAGCAACTATACCTGGCTGAGCGGCTCATACCCGCTCCTGCTCCGGCCACCCCCAAGCCCGAAACCCATGAGCAGCTTGTTCCGCAGCGACTTGCGTCCTCCAGAGTCCGCATGCCCGTCGTCGCCCTCCTCGCGCTGTCGCCTGCGCTTCGCCTCCGAGAAGCCCTCGAGCGGGACGTCGTACAGCCGCTCGTACTCGACGCCCAGCTCCTGGCCGGCCGACCAGAAGTCCTTGCAGTTCCCGATGATGCCGAGGTCAAACGGGTTCGGCGCCTTGGCCGCGCGCGCGAGCCCGTCCGCCGCCTTGCCCTTCGTGAACCTGTCGAATCCGAGGAGGTTCATCAGGAAGCCGCTGCCGCACCCCGCGCACATGCCGTGCGCGTGGCGATGCGCGTGGGCGCCGCTAACTTCGCCGCCCGTCGAGTCGTCCGAGGGCAGCGCGAGGTGTCGGTGGCCCATCTGGCCGTGCAGGCTGGATCCGCCGCGGCCGCCCATGAAACCGTACCTGCCGAGGTTGGACACTTCGAAGGTGGTCATCTGGCGCGCGACCTGCCAGAGCTGGGTGGCGAGGAGGACGAGTGTCCATGACAGCTGCAGGGTGGACCATGCGGCGACCGAGAAGAGGAAGGTGTCGTATGCCGTGATGGCACACAGGTACGACGGCAGGACGCATGATGGAGAGATGTTCGCGGGTTCGGTCGAGACAGAGACGTTCGAGAAGTCTGCAGCGGCCGGGTCAGGAGGATTCATCAGGAAGAGGTGAGCGTAAGGGCGTACATTCGAACGTCAGGTAGTCGAACAGGATGATGCCCAGAACGAGGGTCATGACAAACAGCAAGAATTGCCGATGATTGTGCATGCCAACTGTTGAGGATGTGAGTAAACCGAACACCATCAGGGGAATCGCTACGTACTGCAGTTCCATACCCATGGACAATGGCTGACGACCGTCATGTGAGATACAGAACCGCCACAGAATTACGGTACTTACTGGTCGTGTCGTGCAATGCAACGGTCGCATATACGGCAATGCTTAGACCGCAGCGGCTTGCGAGCCTGAGTCTTTGTTTAGCATGACATATGACCGCGATGGCACTGCACACGTACCATGCATTGAATGCAGAATGTCTGACCATTCAAACGGCCCTGCGAAGCAAGTTCCTCTATGATCTGTGGTAAGCTATGAGCGGAGGTTCCTGGAACAAGACAGCCCAGACGTACAGTCTTGAGCTCGCCATCGTTGGAAGGCTTCGGGCATGTCCCTGCATCCAAGGTGATGGCGCGGAAAAAGTTGTAGGCACATAACCCGATAGAAATGGCCAGCGTGAGGTTGGTGAATGGGTGGGATTGTGTCTCTGTGGGAGCTGTGAGTTACTGAACGCCTACGGAGCAAATCGAGACTCACGGTTCATGAGGCGGGTGACCCATGCGTAAGTCACCCAGATGATGGAGCCGGTGATGATACCAGCGAAGTAGGGGCTTTGAGTGACGCTATCGGTATAGTTCGATTTGTCGAGGAGAACTCGTGTCACAATCTACCGTGCGTCAGTCATGATTACGCTCGGAGGCGTGAACGAGCTTACGTGGTGCATGCCGAAGAACAGCGCCATGGCGAGGATTATACCAGTGTACCATGGGAGGATCGTGAGGGTCGTGAACATCAAGAATAGGAACAGGGTCGGCATGCAGAAGATGACGAGCTTCGTGTTTCTCTGCGGAAGGTGAGGTTCTGATTGCAGCAGACTGGGGCATATACTCACCTCGCTGAGAGGTTTCCGCTTGGGCACACCGTCTTCCCCGAGACCACCTTCTTCTAACGCACGTTTCCACGCACCGAGGCTCTTCAACTCGACTGCCATGTCCCGCGCCGTCCTGCCCTCCCCATCCTTCGCATGCACGTCCGCCCCAGCTTCAACGAGTCTCCGTATGCACATCCGGTTGCCTCGGACAACTGCCCAGTGCAGGGGCGTAAGACCAGAGTCGTCCTTCGTGTTCGGACTTGCGCCATGTTTGAGCAAGAGTTCGACCGAGAGTGCATCACCCTGATACGCCGCCCACATGAGCGAAGTGTGTCCTTGCGAGTCGCGCGCGTCGACATTGATCGGTTGGTGGAGGAGATAAAGCAGCGCCATCACGGAAGAGGAGTGCGTGACAAGGTGGAGGGTGTTGTACCCTTGCGCGTCGGTGATGTTGGGGTCCGCGTTGTGTGCGATGAGCAGCTGGATCACGTACAAGTATCCGTTGCGCGCCGCCCACTGCAACGGTGTGGCGACCAGGTCACCACCCAGCGCATCGACCTCCGCACCCTGCTCCAGCAGATAACGACACGCAGCCACCTGCGCGTTGATGGCGGCCCAGTGGAGGGGGGTAATGTTCTGCTCATCCCGGTCTGTTGCGCTCGCCTTGCCAGACTCGATGAGCGATCGAATCGTCTCAACGTCTCCGCGTTGGGCGGCCACAAAAATATTTGCCTGCGCATATCGTCTCATTAGCCGTTGCCTGAGTTACAGTGTACCGCGAGCAGCATACGCACATCTGCCTCCTCCATCGTCTGTAGCGCCTGCGGGAATGTCATCGAGCTTCCAGTGGCCGAAGTCGTGGTGACCGCCGACGCGGAGGGTTCGCTTTTCGAGCTGATGAGGTCGTCCATCGTCGGGCACGGTGATGGTTCGTGTGAAAGAGGAGGGGGTGGTCGCCCGCTGCGGGCAGCGTGGTCGTGGTCGTGGACAGGTATTTGTGGTAAGCTTGACGCTCGGCAACGCCGAGGGCTGTGTTGTGGACGCGACGCTCACTCGACGCCGACGCGCTCGAATTACCAGTGCCAGTTCCCTCAGACGTCTCGCGACTACCCAGGTACGACGTTCATGCAGATACCGCCCCGGCGGGGCTCTTGAACACCATCCATCCAGAACATTGAGCAAAAACGCCGCATCCTAAACATGTCCGGGATTGAACCGGACCCCTCTCGCAAGCAGTCGCCATCAATTCGTGCTAAGCGAGCGTGATAACCAACTACACCACATGCCCTATGTTGGTCCAGTGTAAAATACTGTATCGCTCTCCTTCTACATGGACTCGTGCGGTTTGGAACTTCAAGTGCAACTTGGACTGACTTCCTTCATACCCCGAGGGAGTCCTAGAATCTAAACTGCATCAAGGCAACTCTCTGCATACATCTTGACTGAATAGCATCATCAACGGCGACCAGAGCAATAAGAGCGGACCCTATTCAAGTTGTTCAGCCTCTCAAGCCTTCGGTTCTTCTGCGAACGGATAGTCGATGTATCCGTGCGGATCTTCGGGGAGGTGATACGTCGCCCTTTCCCAAGGAGCGAGCGGGATGTTCTTGCGCAAACGCAGCGGAAGGTCCGGCTGAGTATATCAGGCCGTCAGCACAGACTCCAAATTGGACCCCGTACGACGTACATTCGAGATGAACCGTCGACCGAAGGCGATGAGCTCCCCCGTCTCGTCGGCGCGCTTGATGGCGGATTCTCTCGTATACCGGCCGGCCGAAATGAACGGCCGCGGGAGCCAGAGTTGGCGTAAGAAATCATTTGACTGAACACTTTGGGTTAGGTCCGGGCCCGATGTGAATGCTCGACGCAAGATGTGGACGGTGACGTACCTCGCCCTGGTGGGCCTCGATATCGTACCCGCCTGCAAGACCTGGTTCCACGACATGCAAGTATGCTATGTCCGGGTGACGCTCAAGGACCTGGGAGACCAGGCACGTGAACGTCGGCACGGGATCCCTCATCCGCATGTCTGACAGCGACGAAGACAGTCACTGTCAGCCCTCGTCATGGACATGGCAGCAGAGTTCGCACATATGCTAACCTTGAAATGTGCTCCAAGGACTGACTCGGAACCCAGTCTTCTTCGCACCCACAGCTGCCACCACGGCGTCGATGACCTCCAGCGCAAACCGACACCGATTCTCGATGGACCCGCCGTACTCGTCTGTACGTTGGTTCGAGAGGTCCTGCGTGAATTGGTCGATGAGGTATCCATGAGCGGCATGGACCTCGACCCCGTCGCAACCTGCACCATGCACTGCGTTGCGCGCCGCTTGCGCAAATGCCTCGACATATTGCTTGATCTCTGTGCGCCATATGTGGCCGCTGGTAAGTCTCCGCAAACCGCTTCCAACCGACAATTGTTCTCACCAGGAATGGTGAGTTCACGGGGCACGTCCTCAGGCTGCGTGCTGAGCGGGATGGCCGAGGGCGCGACGTAGGGATACTCCGGATTCTCGGCCTTCAGTGCCGCGGGCACAGCGGCACGGCCAAGAGCCCATATCTGCATGTATATGTACGAGCCCTTCTCGTGCACCGCGTCGGCGATCTGTGCATCAGTTGAGATCAAGCACGCACGCATGTATACAAGTGAGAGGATGTAGACGCACCCGTTTCCATGCGACCGTCTGCTCCTCGTTCCAAATGCCAGGAGCATGAGGAGAGAAATGCCCTGCATATGGCGCGACGAAAGTCGCCTCCGTGATAAGGAGGGTGCCCGGGACTGAGGCGCGCTGTGCGTAGTATGTCACGCCGAGGTCGGTGTGAACGTGCTTGTTATTCGCGCGCATGCGGGTGAGAGGCGCGAGGACGACGCGATGGCCGAGCGTTACATTGCCTACTTGGACGGGCTGAAAGAGAGTAGGCACGGTTTCGGCCAGTTCTCCCATCTTGACTCGGACAGGGAAATTGCCTTGTGCTGCGAATTGAGGATATGGTTGTGGGAGACGTCGGCGGGCGCGAGCAGGCTGGCAGGGAAACGACCCCGAACCTTTATATCTCAGGCTTGTCCAAGACGGCCAGGCACCGAGACTTATCTCTATCTCTCGGGAGAAGTTCGTCAGTGGCCGTTGACTTAGTAAGGAGATGAGATGAGCTCACCGAAACAGGTGGAACTTCAAGGTGGTCGTGGATTCCGGCGGAACTCTAAGCCACTTCCTGCGTGAGACACTTCAGTACTTGCCTCCCATGTCACGGGTACAATCAACGCAAGTTGCATCGGGCCGCTCGTGAACTCGAAGAGCGAAGGACTCAATACCTCTACGTTTGAACACGAGGGCTGCATGAGAAGAATTTCAGACCGGGGGTACTGAAAGTGCAACAAGCAGTTTCCGGGGACCCCCCTCCCCCCCTCCCCCGTGGGAACATACCATATATAGTATGTTTTCCGCATGTTTTCAGACAAACATAATCTGAAATCAGACAGCAGACCGTCACAGACACTGAGAAGGCTCATTTGATGCTTTGCGGAGGGGAAGTCATACAGCAGCATTTCCCTCTCCATCTGCCAAGCCCCAACAGTGTCCGGGACATATCGACCTCAGTTTGTGGTTCGAGCGCGCAATACCCAATATAGCAACTAGACGCCCGAAACCATCGAAGGTCATACAACGTCTATAGTAGTGCCCAATCTTTGATGTTCATTCTCGAACCTTTGTGAGTGGTTCCAATCATGAAATCATGTTTGTAGAGACCACTGACACATTTCATAAGCCTCCGCAAGGCTTGCACAAATGGACTGCCAAAAGTGCAGTAAGGACCCCCCTCCCCCCCTCCCCCCCTCCTCCCACGGTCTCGGCTTCTCCCGGCGCAACCCTCGTGCGTTTGAATATGACGGGCGAATGGTTCGCCATGCTAGCCCACAGCCAAGAATACCTTCTACCTGCGGTAGAGTCTACCTTGCAAGAATAATAGCGCCGTCACAGGCTTGATTGAAATCAGACTTTATGGCAGTACTCACTAGTACATCACAAAGAAGCAGTCCAAGCCTTAGATCTTTGACTCTTCTGCGAAAGGATAGTCAATGTATCCGTGCGGATCTTCGGGGAAGTAGTATGTCGCCCTTTCCCAATGAGCGAGCGGAATGTTCTTGCGCAAACGCAGCGGAAGATCCGGCTGAGTACATCAGGCCGTCAGCACCGACTCCATATTGGACCTCGTACGACGTACGTTGGCGATGAACCGTCGACCGAAGGCGATGAGCTCCCCCGTTTCGTCGGCACGCTTAATCGCAGATTCTCTCGTGTATCGACCAGCCGAAATGAACGGCCGCGGGAGCCACAGCTTGCGTAAGAAGTCGTTTGACTGAAATGAAGTCATATAACAGGTTAGGCTCGCCGGGTCCGATGTGAATGCTCGACGCAGGATGTGGACGTACCTCGCCCTGGTGGGCCTCGGCGTCATACGCGCCCGCAAGACCGGGTTCCACAACATGCAAGTATGCTATGTCCGGGTGACGCTCAAGGACTTGGGAGGCCAGGTACGTGAACGTCGGCATGGGGTCCTTCATCCGCATGTCTGTCAGCGACGAAGGCAGTCAATATTAGCTCTCGTTGTGGCCATGGCAGCACAGGTGAGTCCGGATATATGCTGGCTGACCTTGGAATGTGCTCCAGGGACTGACTCGGAACCCAGTCTTTTTCGCACCTACCGCTGCCACCACGGCGTCGATGACCTCCAGCGCGAACCGACACCGATTCTCGATAGACCCGCCGTACTCGTCTGTTCGTTGGTTCGAGAGGTCCTGCGTGAACTGGTCGATAAGGTACCCATTTGCGGCATGCACCTCAACCCCATCGAAACCTGCACTATGCACTGCGTTGCGTGCCGCTTGCGCAAATGCCTCGACGTATTGCTTGATCTCTGTGGGCATACGTAAGTCTCCGCAAACTGCTTGCAACGGTCGTTCATCCTCACCGGGGATGGTGAGCTCGCGGGGCACGTCTTCAGGCCGCGTGCTAAGCGGGATGGCCGAGGGCGCGACGTAAGGATAGTCCGGGTTCTCGGCCTTCAGTGCCGCGGGCACAGCAGCACGGCCAAGAGCCCAGATCTGCATGTATATGTACGAGTGCTTCTCGTGCACCGCGTCGGCGATCTGAACATCAAGTCAACTTGGGCACGCAGGAACGTATAAGTGAGAGGCTGTAGACGCACCCGTTTCCATGCGGCGATTTGCTCCTCGTTCCAAACGCCAGGGGCATTAGGAGAGAAGTGCCCTGCATATGGCGCAATGTAGGTCGATTCTGTGATGAGGAGGGTGCCCGGAACCGAGGCACGCTGCGCATAATACGTTACGGCGAGGTCGGTGTGAACGTGCTTGTTGTTTGCGCGCAAGCGGGTGAGAGGTGCGAGGACGACGCGGTGGCCGAGCGTCACGTCGCCCACTTGGACCGGCTGGAAGAGAGTAGGCACGGCTTCTGCTGATTCTCCCATCTGTGGATTGAGAAGTTCGGGTGTGGGATATGTGAGCAGATTAGCAGAGAATGATTCTGAAGCTTTATATCTCAGGCTTCTCCATATTGACGACCCGGTACCGATAGGCTCGCAAGCCAGCCTCTAGTTCTGTGGCGGAAGACGTTCCTTCAGGGTACCGAGACTTATCTCCATCTCTCAGCGAGAACTTAGTCAGCGATGTTGACTTGGTAAGGAGCTAAATGGGCTCACATAGACTGGTGGAAGGTGGTCGTTGTAGCGTGTGCCAGGCCACTGTATGAGCCATGGCTCAGGCCAGAAGCCAAGCCGGGGCTAGGCGATACAAACCGGCTTCCGGCAAGTTGGCTCAAGGAACTCCGGGCCTGAAGCCACCGTAAGCTAGGCCTCCTCCAGTGCCACTGCTTGTGGGCCAAGCCGGGCCTGGCACAACACTCAGTCGTGAAATCCAACGTCAGTACTTCCGCCGGAGGCTACTTACTGCGTGAGACATACTGCAGTACTTACCTTTCAGATCACAGGGACGTAGAAGTCATGCTATTTGAAGGCTACGAGGGTGGTCAATCAACGAACCTGTGTACTTATTATCTCAGTCTATAAAGTCCACGAGTACTGGGTCCACAACTACATTAGGGAAGGACATGTCCGTAAGCACTGACAAGGAGACATACAACGACGCATCCTGTGGTCGATTCACAGCTCACACCGAAATTGCCCACTAGAAGAGGACCAACGAGCACGCGGCAACGACAGTCGCGCCCACAATAGCAGCATACGCTCTCGCGCCAGTCATGGCGGCGCCGTTGCTGCCCCCAGAGGAGCCACTGCCGGAGGTGGAGGTGGAACTCGCACTAGACTTCGACGCAGTACTAGTCGCGGTGTCCGTGACGAGGACGGTGTTCGTGCCGGAGACGGTCGGGACGAGGACGTCGTTGGTGGTAGAGAACACCTTGACGTACGAGATCTCGAAGTACGCGTTCGTGTAGTTCACGGGGGAGTTGATGACGTTGTTCAGGTAGCACGCTGTCGCGGTCCCGTCGCCGCCACAGGTGGACTGATAGATGCTCGCCGCACCAGCCCTGTCGTGCCGCACAGTGAGCGCGTGCAAAGAGGGCAGAAAGGTGAGGGAACGCACCAGTCTCCACAGAGGGTGATGTCGATGACGAGTTGCTGAGCAGTGAAAAAGTTATTGATGTTGCACGACGAGGAGGGGTAGGCTGCAGACGGCGTGCCCCAGGACGAGATATCAATCGAGTCCGTCGCCGACGAGACCGATGACGGAACGCTGTTTCTCTGAGTACGAAGTGAGCCGCGACGTAGCGTAACCCAGGGCGCAAACCAAACTTACAGTCCAAAACCAGATGCTGTTCAACGTGTCAGTCGACGTTCAGATGCACAAGAAGAGGGAAACGCACAAAATGCCGGAGGAATCGAATTGTGCAGCCCAAACGCCTCCACCCGCGGACGCAAAGCCTGCGCCGACGCTGTTGCTCTGCTGCTCAGCAACCGTGCATCCGGAAGTGGTACCACAGTCCGTAGCGCTGGTCGCTCCAGTCTGGTTGACACCGGTGGGTTGAGTACATCCGGCGTTCGTATGCAACGCCATCTGGTTGTATGTCATGAGGTTGACGGCCTCGATGATATCAATCTCGCCCCCGGCGGGCCAGTTAATGCCCTTCGTCCAGAACGAAGGCCAAACCTGGACAGGCGCAAATCGGTTGGAGTAGGGTTTGCAGACTGGAGGCCACTTACAGAGCAACCATAGGGAAGGTGGGTTGCATCGAAGAGGATGACGGACCCGACGGGGAAGTAGTCGGTCGTGGCGACTCTGACCTGTGTCACTTTGTGAGTACGGATCGAACTCCGAGGAACGCCCAAGTCCCGCGCTCGGCTATATCGCCGTGCTGCGATGACGTAGGGAGGACAGCTCGATAAATCGAACAAAACACGCACCGAATCGCGCTTTTCGTTGTACGGCACGGACGTCGTGTTGTCTACCGTGATGATGACCTTGCCCGCATCGTTCACGTACGCCAGCTTCTCCGAGCTTGCATTCGCCGCGGACACAAAGTTCACGTCGCCTAACGCCCAGTCGCCATGAGTTCACACTGGAAGCATGGTGGAAACAGTGAGGTGCGCACCGTTCGTCAAATTGTCGTAGTTCCCGTAGAACTCCCAGCCATCAAAGAAGCTGGACCCGGAGTACTCCCGCACAAGGTTGTACGCCGCGGATGCACCGTGTGCAGATGCTAAAAGAGCGGCTGCCACTGGAATGGCGAAATGCATGTTGCTGAAGAGCGAGGACGGGAGGATAACTGAAAGCCGGAGTCTGCACGAGGTCGAGGACGATCGAAGGCTTTTGAGACGTTCAGCTCAGGTCAGGAACGGGACTCGGGCGATCGGTGGCGGTCGCAGTCTTATAGATCGTCGGGGAATCGTTGAGGACTGAGCGAAGCGTTTGCGGACGTACAAAGTATAGCACAGTCTTCAAGCAGAGTTCGGGGAGAGTCGTAGAGTTTCTGGAGAGGCCTGCCGGACAAGCGCAACTTCCTGGGGGTGTGTTATATATGGGTCCTCGGCGCAGCACCGACGATCGAGCCGCGCGGTTGAGCCTTGCAGGGGATGGAGCAAACCGGTTATTTCAGGGTAAACCATTGCTTGTTACAAGCCTTCCAGCACGAGGCTCGGGCAGTGTGTCGGAAGCATGGCTCGAAGCGAGCACTCTCGAAACTCGACGTCATACGACACGCTGCTTTTGTCTTCAGACGAGTGGCAAGGTTTCCGCAAGGTCCTCTATCCATCGCGACTACTCTGGTGCTCACCAGCTGGCTCAATGCGCACAACTATGCATACAACATCCCGCAGCCGCCGCTTCCGTGTCCGACACCAGTGCACTGTCTGCGCGCGCCACCCGACAAGCGCACCTCCCAGCCTCATCCGCAGCGTCCGTGCGATACTTCGGCGAGTCGCAAAGGCTTGTCACTTGCTTAGCGCGGATCCGCAGAGGTAATGTACTATGCCAAGAGTGTCGTCGCCGAGGCCCACAGCGAGCTCACCGTCCAAGACAAGTCGGAGGTCGTCGATCATGGTCCGTGCGCAGGCGATGTCCGTATTTGAACAGCTTTGTCCGTATTTGTGGCGTTCTCACGTGCAGACTATATATACGCCCTCGTGACCAGGACGTGACCTCGTTTCGCTCCCCCGTGATCAATCTCGCCCCCGCTATTATCCCCCGAGCCCATCGCGTACCACAGCGAGCAGCGACCCGTCGTCGCTGCCCAAGTCCCCAATACAACTCAGCTTGGGAGAGGACCCCCTGTACTGTTCATCCCGCCTGGTCCGAAGCAAATCACCCTTAGCTCAATTCGAATCCGGCCCCTCCGATTCTTGACCACCTTACCGAGATGGCATCGACGCAACCACCCGCCCACGATCCCGCACTTGCGTCCACCTCCAATGCAAATCAGCCACCACCCTCTGCACAGTCTGCAGCTGCAGCCGCACTGGCCTCGCTGCCCAGTGCCCTACTCGCTAACATGGGCCAGGAGCAACTGGCAGTGCTCCTGAAGCATATTCCGGAACTGCTGAATAGGGTGAGCACTTGTCCGCTGCTTGCCCATCATCTCTCCATCGTGCACCGTTGTCGCTTTCCAAACCCACCCCGACCGCCGCGCCAGGATGCGTCGGGCACGCGCTCCACGTGATCGAGACCATCGGTCACGTTCGTCGTGCTGATCGGGAGGGGCGCGTGCGCATTGCACCTGCCAGGGCACGTTAGAAATGCGAAGGCTTCTGTTGCGTGCTGCGATGGCAATAGCATTCGTCCACACGGAGGTTATCACTCCTCGGCGTCAGAGGAAGCTCCGGTGCCTTGCTTCCTGAATCCTCGCCATCCTTGAGATTGGCGGCTATTCGCGTCCGACTTGCTCGTCGTCCTCCTCTTACTTGTAATACGATTACTGACATGCTCGGGATTGCTGTTTGCGGCAGGGAGGAGAGGCGAAGGACTCGGCGGCAGCTGAGGCGCTCTCGCACCTCTCGCAGGGCTTCCAGCCCGTATCGCAGCAATTCCCGCCTGGCATGCTTTCCGGTCAGATCCCCCTGCAGCACACCATGACCAGCGAACCCGGTCCGTCATCCCACCCGCGCGGCCCACCAAACCTTGGGCAGCTATCCGCCGTAGCGTCTGCTATCCAAGCCACCGTCCACCAGGCGCAACAGGCCGCCGCCGCCGCCGCAGCAGCACCACCCGATGCGCGTGCTCAATCGCACGACGGCACATCACCGCAGCCTCCAGACAGCCCATCGCAGGAGGGAGGTGAGAAGCCTGCCTCAGGCAAGGGTACTGGTCGGCGCGGCGGCCGGAGTGCGGCCATGTCGAACGACGAGTGGGCGCGTATCAGGAAAGACAACCACGTACGTATCCTTGCCCTGTCCTTTTTGCGTCAGCTGTCGGCTGACATCGTGCGCATGCAGAAAGAGGTCGAGCGCCGACGGCGCGGCAACATCAACGAGGGGATCAACGAGCTGGGGCGCATCGTGCCCAACGGCTCGGGCGAGAAGGCCAAGGGCGCGATCCTGAGCCGCGCGGTGCAGTACATCCACCACCTGAAGGAGAACGAGGCGCGGAACATCGAGAAGTGGACGCTCGAGAAGCTGCTCATGGACCAGGCCATGGGCGACCTGCAGGCGCAGCTCGAGGAGATGCGCCGCATGTGGGACGAGGAGCGTGTTGCGCGCCAGCGCGCGGAGGCGGAGCTCGAGCTCTTGCGCGGGCACAAGGCCGGCACTGCGAGTGCGGCCGCTCCTAGCTCGAGTGCGCCGTCGGGGGGCGCCGCCGCGCCCGCTCCTGCAGCTGCGCCGCCAGCCGAGAAGGAGACAGGCAAGCGCGCACGAGAGGAGGAGGGCGAGCAGGCAGATGGCGTCGCGCAGGCCGGTGTTGAAGGCGACGACCGGCCGAAGCGGCAGCGCACCGAGTAGGAGTGCTAGGGTGCAGCCGCGTCTTTTCTCCCTCTTCCTCGTATAGTAAACCTCTGCTCGCCTACTCCTATTCTTGTGACCCTCCCTCCCCTCCATGCGTACTTCGTCGCTGTGCTTTTTTCTCCGCTTTCGAGTCCGAATCGTGTCGTCCGCCGACGAAGGGGGCCCGTTGTAGTATATACCAAACGCTGTACTCGTAGTCTTGGGCCCTTGGGACGGTGCATGGCGATCACCATGAACTGTATGAGTATGTATTTGTACGCTGTAGGTATCGGGCTGTTCGAACGCGTTGTCGATCTTGAAGTCAAGTGGTTGCGGGAGTGGTGGGAAGCCGAGCTTTGGATGCTTTTTCGACGCTATGGTGTGGTGTCCTGACCTCTCGTCCGTTGAGCCGTGGTTAACACTCTTGGCGCCCGGAAACCGCTCCCGTCTCTGGAGTCTGTACCTGTCTGTACGAGTACTTACTCGAAGCCGTCTTCTAGACTTCTACTGATGAGATAAGTACTGAACTTATCGCACGGCTGATCTATGCCGGCGTGTGGTCCTCGTGGTCTATAATAGCAGGTCGTCATGGAGGCTTTGATTTTGATGTCAGGTACTCATATTTGCGAGGCGGCTTGACTATCCTTGGCAGCGGAGGGAAGAGTAGAGGCCAGCCTCTAGTTCTCGTCTGCCCAGGCAAGGTCAGGACTCAGCAAGGAATAAGTATACGGAGTGAGAAGATTACATGAGAATGTGACGGCGCCCAGATTCTCAGGCTGCAGGTGGGACTTTCGAGGTGTACAGACGTGCGGTGTGCGAAGCTTCCATGAATGTGTATCTGATACCGTATGATGCGCCTCATCGGTGAGTGCACTTGGTGTCGGGTGATACTTCTATGAATGGTGTTGCTGTCCACATGGATACGTACAGCCTGTGAGCGGCATGCAGCCGCCGCCGCCAGCCCCGGTAAGTATACTTATGCGTGGCGGCGTTCGACGATGGGCCGGCGATCTGACCTCCTGCGATGCTCCGCGTCCTTGAATGTAAGTACTTGATGTACATGTGCGACCCTGCCAGGGATGCCACACGTACTTACACTCCCACCTTCTGGACTCTGGATCATACATAGTGACTAATTATCGAGCTACAATGAGCTTTGATGGAGTGCGATCGAGCTCTAGTCGTCCTTACTGGAACTAAGTCTAACTAAGTACTGATGGCGACGAGCGCAAGATGATTTGCATCCGCTGGTCTCCTAGTTGACGCCACATGCATACGGTAATTGATCGCGATCGCGCGATGCGATTGATGCTACGAGTGGTTCAGCAAGTCTGCCTAACACTGCCTAACAGCACGTCAAGCACGGAGACTCTGCAGCAGGCGTACCCCTCCACGGCCTCGTGCAGCAGCGCCGCCTCATCGTGCGCCGTGCAGTGTCCGAAGCACAAGCGCGCACATCGATGGCTACATTGATGGCGGCATCGAGTATCAGGAGTGCCTGGACGAGGTTTAGCGAGTCGGGAGGTCGCGAGGCGGCGGCAAGAGGCGAGCCAGGGCCCAGGGGCCGGCGGATGGACGGAGAAGGGCAAGCGTGGTGGCGCTCTCTCGATCTCTTCCGAGTTCTCTTCCGTCGACGCCGTTGACGCGAGCACGCCCGTTCGGCCTGCCGTCGTCGCTGCAGCGCGCGACGACGGCGGTTGTGCGGGGAGCGGCGGCGGGGCGTGCAGCGGGTCTCGCATGCGACGACGGGCTCTGTGCAGGGCTGGAGGCATGCGCGGGCCCCGAGGGGAGGCCTGTACATGTGGTTTCCAAAGGGCACTTTCTTGGGTTGGTTTCTGACCGATATGCATCTTAGATCGGGTTGTCATATGCTCGCAGGCCGAGTTAGACTCTGACTTTGCCTGCGTGGGAGCGCCGGGCCCGCTCATCACCTTCTCCCCACAGATCTGCTAAAGGTCCTCTCGTCCTGCCTCCTCGCCGCCCTCCCAGCCTCTCACCACACCGTTCACCACCGCCCCCACATCTCCGCGATGGGCAAACGCTCTGTCGACGAGGACCCGCTCTCGCGTCTGCTTGCGCCTCCGCCGAACGAGACACCAGAGGAGAGGGAGACGCGTCTGCGGCTCGAGGCCGAGGCTCGCCAGATAAGTGACAGGATCGACGAGCAGCTCAAGGCGGAGAGGGCTGCCTTGAGGAAGAACAGGCTAGTGAAGGTCCTCTTGCTCGGACAGAGCGAAAGTGGTGCGTGCCGCATTGATCAAGCCTGCCGAGCCCATATTGACCGCTTTTCTGTTGCGGGCATGCTAGGAAAGTCCACAACGTTGAAAAGTGAGTCCTCCTCTCCCTTGGGGTGCGGCGTGCGTGTCGGCTAGGTTGTGGGTCCCGGTGGATGGTCTCCTCCCGGGTTCATTCTTGACCTTCTGCCACATGTCCGTCGCGACGCGGTGCAAGGTTTTCCCGTCAACCACTTGATCGCGTATGGGCGCTCCTCCCCCTCTCCCGCCCTTTCGCATGTGCAACACGCGCATATACCGACGCATACATCCGCTCGTTTCCCGCCGTGTTCACTTGGGCCGCTGGCGACGGGAGGACATGGGCGGGCGGTGCGATGCACAGCCGATGGCAACGCTGCCGATTAGGCAAGCAACTTCACCGCCATCTAGCGCACGACGCGCGATATGCATGCACAACCATCGTTCCACGTCAGATACAGTGCAGGACTGACCTAATTCCGCCAGACTTCCAATTGACATACTGCCAGGACGAATGGGAAGCCGAGCGCGCGTCATGGTGCATGGTCATCCAGCTCAACCTGGTGCGCGGCATCAACTTCATCCTCGACCTGCTGTCCGAGGGGATGCCGGGCGGACGAGCCCCTTCCGCGGGCGACTCGGACGTCAGCGACGACGACGAAGCACGATTCTCTCCCGCATCCGGGACTGTCCACCTCTCGGGCAAGCACCGGCTGCTTAAGCTGCGATTGGCGCCGCTACGTACCGTGCAGCGCGACCTTGAGTTGCGGATAGGTATTCAGGCTGGTGCGGATCTTAGCGACACGATGATCTCGCCTCCTGGCTCTCCTACGATGGGTCCAGCAGCACGCAAGCAGGAGTTCTTCGTCCGCTCGTCGACAAGCTGGAAGCACAACCGCAGCCCAAGCGATGCTACCGCCGGAGGCCGACGGTCCAAGGAAGTGCAGATACGGGAGACTGCGGATATTCTTGCTGGCTGCGCCGACGACATGAAGGCCATCTGGGAGGACACGACCGTCCGCGAGTTGCTGCTCCGCAAGGGGATCCGGATGGAGACTACCCCCGGCTTGTACGTAACGATTCCGGCTGGCATCTTCGGCGCATATACTCACCTTGTGTGCAGCTTCCTAAACGACATTGACCGGATCGCGTCAAGGGACTACCAGCCGTCAGACGACGATGTCGTCCGTGCTCGGCTACGGACGCTCGGTGTGCAGGAGCATAAGATCAAGTTCACGAAAGGTATGTCCTCCGGCCTCCAGCCCCGCACGTATACCCATGTCCATCTGCAGGACCCGCGGCCGGCTCAGAATGGTGCATATATGATGTTGGGGGATCGCGCACGCAGCGAATCGCGTGGTATCCCTACTTCGACGACTGCGACGCCATCATATTCCTCGCCCCCATATCCTGCTTCGACGAACGCTTGACGGAGGACCGGCGCATCAACAGGCTAGAAGACAGCTTCATGCTATGGAAGGCCGTCGTGTCGTCGAAGCTGCTGGCGAAGACGTCGATCGTGCTCTTCCTGAACAAGTGCGACCTGCTCGAGCAGAAGCTGCTCAACGGCGTGCGCATACGCGACTACGTGCATTCGTACGGCGACAGGCCGAACGATATCGAGCATGCCACCAAGTGTGAGTCTTCTAGCGTTATCATGTTTCATTGCAACTGACCGCCCACTCTGACACCGCAGACTTCGCGCAACACTTCCGTGAGATCCTGAGGAAGAATTCACCGGAACCAAGGCCGTTCCGGGTACATATGACGTCGGTCGTGGTAAGTCCTCGCGCCGGTTCCCATGCTGAATGCCCTCACTCACGCGCAACACAGGACACCAAGGCAACGGCGGTGACACTTTCTGTCGGTAAGTGTTCCCACCCCCTTCTTGCATTCACTTCCCGGCGCCGATGGCGCCTGCGGCAATCGTCGTTGACGCCACCGCTTTATTACAGTCGAAGAAGGCATCCTTCGCGATCACCTGCAGCGGGCAGACCTGCTCTGAGTCATTGGGCTGCGCTCTGTCCCGCTGCGCCGTTGTCTTGTTCCTGTCTTCGCTGCCCCTCTTGCCCTTGTTATTCCGAATCCATTGTCCCGTTCTCGTTTCACCCATGCCATCCCCCGTGTATCATTGTGCTGCTGTCTCGATCTCCCATCGACCTCGTCCGAATTGATAGAACGCTCCGTCACGAGCGCACGCCTCGTGGACGTCCCGCTACCATAGACGGCATCTGCCCTACTACGATCCGTACTACCCTATGTACTGCATACTGTGTACAGACACCCGCGCCCCGCCCCCTTCTGCATTTCCTGCCCTTCTTCCCCTGCCTACCGCCTTCTTCGCTCGCGCACACACGATCGCGACCGCAAAGGGGCGCTGCCATTCCCATATTTGATGCAATTCTAGCACCCTGTATGTACGGCACCATCCTTCTCCCCCTTCTTCTAGACATGCCAGTGCGCATCGCCGCGGCCTCTCCAGCTCCGGCCTTCAACTTCCCTTCTTGCGCCCCCGCGATCCCCGCTGCCGTTCCCGTTTTGCGATCTTCTCCTTGTTTCTCAAGCCTTTTTCAGTTGCCTTCTTTCTCCCTCTCGCGGTCTTTGACCGGCGTTCGTTCTTTCTGCGTTTCTCTACGCCGGCGCCCACGCTCTCATCAGCGGAGCGTTCCCAACGATCTTCTCTTGACGCGCTCATGGGCTGTGCATCTGTGCATATGTTGACCTGTACATCTTCTCTCCCGTGCAGTTCAGGAACACATCTTCAAGAAGAACCTCGAGGCCACCGGCATGGCATAGGCTTGCCTGCGTGCCAGCTGGGGATCTCATCGACCCATCGCCCTCCCACCCACCACACATGAGGACACACGTACAACTCCCGCCGTCCGCGTCCGCGAACATCCATCCCGTTCTGGCAAGCCATGAGCGCGAACGCGTCCCACACCCCACGCTACTGCAGCTCCTGTCTTTCCGGATGCCTTGCCATCCCGTTTTCGTGAGGTGAGCAGATGATACTATCGAAGTTTTCGCGCTTCTGTTCTGTTCCCTTCCCTTCTTCTCTTCTGAGACCCACCGTCGTCCGTCGGTTTCCATGCACTTACTGCTAGTGCTAGGAATCACCCTCCTTCGGCCCTTGCCTGCCTCTTTCTGTTTTCATTGCCTCACCTCCCTTTGTTTTCTGTCCCGCTTCGTGTGGTCTCTGTTTGGCGCGTCATCAGTCGCTCAGAACGGAAAGGTTGATCGATGGCGGACGATCCGGCCTTTTCCAGATTTTATTCCTATATCTATCTATCTGCCTGCCTCCAGTCTCTCCCAATACCCTTCCGTGTCCCCATGCATCGGTCCCCACCCTCCGCTCCGGCGTGCAGGGATGTATATGTACTAGTACTATATGCGAAGCCCCACTGGGACCACCACTCGTCTCACGCACTTGCCCCAATTGTCCTGTTTCTTGTGTCGTCGTCGGACGTCTTGACCACGACTAGTACCGCCTCTATATTCCCATCCCTCCTCTCCCCATCCCACACTCGGTCTCCATATCTCTGCGCTTCCTCGCCTCCCCATCACTCCGTTCATCCATAATCTCTCCGCTTCTCTCCCACTTGTCTCCGTTCGTCGTGGTCTCATCAGTTCCCACCTCTCCAGACTTACATACTCCACTGCCTCTGGATCCTGCCCCCCTCTCGTCTCCATCTCCGTCTCCATACTCCCTTCGATATCCTCTGTTGTATTCGTACCTAAAGTTTGTTGTACATATGCGGGGGCGCGCCGGTGATGTTACTGTTGTATGTGTCTTACCGCATGATAGATGCAGGTTTTCTTCTTGTCCCTGAAACCGCCTGTTCGCGTGAGCCTTCGGGGCGCTGGAGTCGCCAGATCTTGAAGCCAGGTCACACTGAGGCGAACGCACCTGCGCTAGAGCGGAGCCAGACACGGCCAGGGATGAGCGCGGACGCAAGGTCTTGGCATTAGACGTGCATTGACGGGACAGAGTAAGTACTCTACGTGCTGCGGGAGAAAGTCCAGTGTGAGACGGGTCGTGTGGGCGTGAAGATCATGGGCTCCTGTGGTAGTACATGTGTTGTGGGACGGATGCGGGTTGACTCGGACTACGGTATACGGTACCAACATGCGGGATGCGACATTTAGAGTGGCGGAGAGGCGACGAGGCCAACTGCAGCTGTGGCCGAGCACAGGAAATAGCAGACACGGACTGTGACCATACGCCCCCGTGTACGCTCAGTATGCGGCGAGCAACTTTGGTTGGCGCTTGAATCGTGCTGCAGGAGGCGGGAAGTGTCCTTAGCGTCCGCGGTCTCGACTCTCGACAGCACAAGATGGAGGGGACATGCTAGAGGCTAGCGCACTCACCGTACAGCAGACACAGCGCCCCGAGGAGCTGGACGGAGCCCGAGTACACGGCGACTATACGCCAGCTGTTCCCTGTCGCGCCGAGGATGGCGCCCCCAATGGGCGCACCAGCTGCATAGCCTGTGATCGGAAGTCGTCAGCGTTCGCATCCATGAGACACTCCGCGGAGATGCGAGGGGAGGAGCAGGTGGGCGGGTGTGGGCGTGAGAGGGAAAGGGAGGGGGTGACGCGGGAAGAGTAGAGAGGCAGAACGAGACCTCGGGGACGTACCAGGCGCGTTAAACAGCAGGAGAAGGCCGGAGAGTCCCGCGAGTCGGTCTGCGCCGTACACCTTGGCGGCGACTGCCGACACAAGCGAAAGGAAGCAGCCGCAGAAGAACCCGTAGAGGATCGCAAATACCATCTGGGGGCCGGCGTGAGCATCGCCGATCACATGCAGCCGCACGGCGCGAGGAGGGAGGGGAGGGCACATACGATCCCTGCGTACGTCGTCACGAACGTCCATACGACGAGCTGCGTCAGGCCGGAGAGGGTGATCGCGACCCAGAGGGCATTCACCGGGCCGAGCTTGTCCGCGGCGATGCCGACGAGGATGCGTCCCAGTGCGGCGGAGACGTTGAGCACCGTGAGGGGAAGTGCGGACATCTGTTGGTCGAAGACGAGGCACTTCAGCATCGGAGGCGACGAATTACGACGGCAGGCGCACCAGCTCGCTCAATCCAGGAGCCTTTTCGACTGTGAACGTCGGCAGAAGAAAGATGGGCCCCAAGTAACCGCTGGGAAGGGCGCAGGTACGTCAGATAGGATCGTATGTCTGCATGGGTGAAGTGGAGAAGCACGCACAAGACGGTGAAGAAGAAGCAGAGCGCCAAGCTCCAGAAGACCGGGTCCCTGAAGAAAGCACGGTCAAACCAGACGATCGCCGGTCGCTTGCTCGCAGGTCTGCGCTCTGCCATCATCAGGTATCCCACAGTGAAGGACACTGCGTCGATGGCCGTGAAGATGGCCAAGGATTTACGCAGCCCGATCGTCGAGAGCATCTCCCGATAGACGAGGGACGCGATCGCCCCGCCTACGATGTGTCTCAGCACCCGCACCCCAGTTTGACCGTTGGTGTATTGAAAGACGCACCTATAGAGCTGCCAGCCACGACGATGCCGGTGGCGAAAGCCCGGTGGCGCAAGAACCATTGCGATGGCAACGCAACCTGTTCCAGGCGAGGGCAAGTCAATAAAATGAACACCGGACCCAGATGCACGTCACGTACGATCAATGGGAAGACGAGTGCGTCCGAAAGACCTTGCATGAGTCCCTGCACTCCTGTCAGATGGTCACCGGAATGCATACGGAGCGGAGGTCGCACCATCGTGATGAAGAAGTGCCAGATCTCCGTGCAGAAGGCCGAGGCGAGCATGCTTGCGACCCACACGACGGCGCCGGCGGCGAGCAAAGGCTAGTGGAAGGATAGGGGTTTGTATCCGGCAAA
Organism: Cerioporus squamosus; assembly: GCA_022592435.1. Lineage (NCBI taxonomy): Eukaryota > Fungi > Basidiomycota > Agaricomycetes > Polyporales > Polyporaceae > Cerioporus > Cerioporus squamosus. The sequence goes on from JABYQS010000074.1 coordinate 152,765, forward strand.
CGGTCTGCCATGGTGGGCCTCATACCTTGTATCCACTGTCCAGCATTCAGCGAGTTGTACATACCCAATGTGTGACCTCGTACGTACTATCGGTCGGCGAGCTTCCCTGCGACGATGCCGCCAATAGTCATGATCTGCGCCGTCGGTTGAGTTTGGGTCGGACAGAACGCTCGCAGCTCAGTCTTACCAGACATGGCATGCTGCCCAACGTAGTCAAGACAGAGTCGGGAGTCCCAGGGAACATATGTTCTCGGAAGTACTCCTCTGTCACGCCCCATACCTGGAATCGATCAGCACAGCTCGGCGTCGAAGGCGGTGGCGTTGCAACTCACCAGGCTGAGACCCGAGGTAGCGTACGACGTCAGTTCACTGTTATGAAAGGCAAGGGAATCACACACCCCCATCCCACCGTCGCAGCTGAGAAGATGAAACATCCCAAGACAACGACCCATCCACGGCCGCCATCAGGAAAAGTATCTTCATACAGGCCGCCCTTCTCCGACAGCTCATCACCGGACGATTCCAACGATGGTGGCGCCTCTACCAGTTCGGCCCTCGGTCTCTTCGGCGCCAACTTCTCCTGCGCTTCTTCCCGTGTCGAGGACCTGCTGTTCATGGTGTCCGTGATTGCTTGCTGTCAATCTCGAGCGATCCGCAGTGAGGACAAGAGGATAAGCGAGTTCTAAGTTAGCCGAGAAACGGGGAGACGCGCGGAGGGACGGAGAAGGTCAACGCTGCAGAGCGTATGTCGCAGAACGTGCACCTGCAGCGGCGACGTCAACGCGTCGAGTTATATACGACACAAGAGTATGCTCCCGGCGCAGCACCGCCGGCGATCAGACAGGAGGAACCCCACCGCATCCGGGTACTGGGAACGCAGAGCGTGTCCTATTATGGAGCGCCAGGCTCGTCAACGCATCGCGCAAGCGACGCATCCCGGATCGCCATTCCTGACAGATACCCGTGGCCGCTCAGCTGCATCTGCAGCCTGTCAAGACGTCAGCTCTCGCCTTGGGCTGCCGCCTGCGCTGGGTTCTCGCTGTAATTGCGAATTATGTCAGGCTCTCGAGCTTGAGAACGCACCACGCGGGGACCTTGGCCCTTCCCGTCTTCTGCGTTATGTGATACCGGTGCTTCCGCGGCATGAGGCCCATGTTCTGCTCGTCTCTGTCTTGCCCGACAGAGAGGCGTGCCGCGCCGCCGAGTCCTGACCCGACGAGGTGCCCGCGCACGCAGCTGGCGACGCACGATGCAGCTCGGACGCCACCCAGACATCGTTTCGCGAGATGGAGGCGAGAGTTCCGACGCGAGCTTCGCCAGCGTCTGGCACCGCTTTGGGTGGCAATTGGCAGCGTGCGAGTGCTCGTCCAGCGGACGCCACCCTGCTCTTGCACCGACCGTTTGGGCCATGTCAACGCCCGACATACATTGCCGCCCTTAGGCCGAGTGCTCGGACACCTGACGCTGCAAGAATGTCGCCCGCGGGCAGAGTCGGATGGTTTCTGCCTGTCAACGCTAGGGACCTGTCACTTTCGGACGCTCCTCGTGGCCGCCTCGCGCCCTGGTGCATCATAGAGCGCGAGAATATATGAAAGCGTGCTTACCCTTTAAGACGTTACGCCATAGAGATGCGCCTGTGGGCCGCCAAGGCTGGCCGAGAGGGCAAGATTACCTATACGCGACGCCGTAGGGACGGATCGCGCATGGTATCTAGGCCAACTGTGTCCGATCCTCGACCGCCCACAGGAGACCGGATCTCGACATGTGCTTCCTGCTTCCTTGTCACAGAGCGGCATTACTGTCGGCTTCGCTGCTATGCGGGTGCGTTCCGATGGACGGCTGCTGTGTGCGCGGTCTTGTGGACACGGCTGCGCAGAATCAGCACGACATTCTGGGGAGCGAGAAGCCTGAAGGATATGAGCGCCGCGAAATCGTCGTCTCCTCAATTGTCCATGTTCCAGGCCATTCTATACGTACACAGCGCCCGAATCTCCACCTATGCCGTTACTCTGTCTCCAAACCAGCGCACGACGGCACTCACCCCAGCAGCGAGGAGGAACGCTCCATCGAAGAGGGAGCCAAAGAACTGGTATTCGGGCAGTGTTGCGAAGAGGTTGACGATACCCACGTCCGGCTCGGTATCTGGATGGGTAGGTGGCGGAGGGAACGAGGTGCGGAGCTGAATCAAGGTTGATAGTAGGTAGATGCCCTATACGACCATGAGCGGGTGCGTACTTGGATAATTCTGTTACAGAAGCCACGCACCATGACTTGTGCGAGCGTGAGCAGCATAAGTGATGCCCCCAGGGATCGGCTGGTGACACGTAAAACCTGGCAGCATGTCCGATTGAGTCATGCCATTGGTCGACTACCAAGAGACCGGTGACACTTACGCTCGCTACGCCTCGGAGAACCCGCCGGATGCTGCTCAAAATGATCACGCCCACGAGAGCTAGGCTAATCTGACGCGAGATCACCGCCACCTTATCTTGCGGAAGTTGCACGAAAGGCAGGAAGGACACCATATATGCCAGTACGAAGCTGACGACGTCTGCGCTCGTCGATGCGGACTCTCCCGGCGCAGAAGGCGGAGATCGTGGCAAGATGAGGCTCACGATCGACTCCACGAACCGTCAGCGACCTGGTTCACTTTGCGCACCTACTGCGCTCGAAATGGCACTCACGCTGAATATGCGGTACACGCAGTAGACGGCAAATATACGACCACCCCAGTTGAAGAGCCGGCCAGCCACAGTCTTGGAGAACTTGCCGTCTGATTGCCTTTGCTTCAGCACGTCCAAGTTGCGCGACATCTCGTACTCCAGCGCCTGCAAACCGGAGACTTCTTGTGCGAGGGAGGACGCCTCTGTACCCCAGTTAGTGCGATATCGAGACATCGTACGACTCAGACGCACCACTGCTGCCTTGGAAGGTCGGTAGAGCACGATACAGCCAGTGAGAGGATTGTGCATCGTCTTTCTGTTACAGGGTGAGCTCCCGCACGAACTCATACATGAGGTGCGCGTACCTTGGACGCCTCGAGCGTTTGGAGCTCCTTCTGACGTCTCGCGAGGTCTTCACGAACACGTTGCAGGCCAGCCTCGGCAGTACGGACTTCTTCGTCCGTCGGGTGAGCCCTGCACAAGATCTCGGTCCTCGGTCATCTGGCGCGTGTTCGGAGGGTATGCATCCGTACCTCGACTTGCCAGAGAACACGGGGAAGAAGTCCCAGGCGGTGTCAATCGCTCCAAAGCCAGACAGTGCGCCAAGGATCACAGTTCCAATTACGGTCAGACGCGACAGGGTAGAAGCCATCACGTTGTGCGCCGGCATGCGTGCTGGGAGCGGCACGTACGAGAGAGCGAGGAGGAAAAGGAAGTTTGGAATCAGGTATAGGAGGAGGCTCGCGGAGAAGGTTCGTTGGCGAGAGGATGAGACTGGATGTTTGTTGAGTGACATGAACGCAGGATAACGGGATGACACTCACTTCCAGGCGGGGTTGACCTGTAACTCAGTACAAGACTGTAGGATAGGGGGATGACAAGTACAATAGCGATTACGAGAATGCATAGAGACACCTTCCAGTTGAATAGGCGCACACTAACATAGCGTCATGAGCTACTACTGCACAACTGATCCGCATTACAGCGAACGTACCGTGGGTCAAAAAGCTCCAAAGCTTGGCATATGAGGAGGAAGAACATGGTGCAGCTTTCGGAGAAGCATAGTGAAAACAAGGCTCTCGAAAGGGCGGAGTGGAAAGGTCGTCTCCTGAGGACGGTGGGCACACTTGACGCGCTGGACGGCGTGGGCAGAACCTCCAGCTCGGTGTCTCCAGCATCAAAGACTACGACAGGCGTGCCCGGATCGGGAGAAGTCTTCGCGGAGAGGTCTTGGAGGTCATAGTAGAGGTGGCGTAGGAGATATCTCCGTGACGCGTAGAACAACAATGCCCTGTCGTAGAAGACTGCATAAGAGACGTACCAAAACCCTTGCAAAGCAACTCAACTACCTGTATCCCACCAGGACCGCAGATTGAAGTCCGTACACGCTAACGCTTGCAGATGACATCCCAACAAGCCGTGCGCGTATCTCCGACGCCTTCCCGTACACACAGTCTCGGCGGGGGTCAACAGAAGAGTACAAGAATGAGAAGCGGCGGACCAGTTCTTCAGAAGATACCGCCTTCAGTCGGCATAAGTAAGGCGGATGGTGGCGGTCAGTAGGAGCAGCACTCAAGCAGCACTCTACGGCATGCGGGCGCTCCTCTGGGCGCTCCGAAGCCAAGCTACTCAAGTACTCAAGTAAGCTATAAGTACTCACCGTCAACGTACTTACCTTTAGGTTCCATTGAGTAACCATTGCATGCTCCCGCACCTCGTCTTCACGCTGTCATATCAATCACGGAGTTTGAGCTGCATGCAGCATCCTCTTTGACCACGACACACATGGCACGTCACACAATTTTCCGCTTCGACGATATAGGTCAAATCCTGATCCATTGCATAACAATCAACCTACACTCCCAATTATACCAGTACAGTTACAGTAGCACAACGATCGGATACTAGAGTCTAATGAGAGGAGCGCAACAGGTAGGGATGAAAAAATGAAGATCTATGCATCAGAGTCCAGATCCGACCAGTCGCTGTCGTTCTTCGCCGCCTCCAGCTCCTCCTTGCTGATGATCTCCAGCTCGTCCTCCGCACTCGCATCCGAAGCCCGTCGTTTGGGCTCGTCCGCAAGGGGGGTCGAGGAGAGCAGGAATGCTCCCTCGCCGGCAGATGAAGAGGCAGACGACTCGGTGCGAGTCATCGGCTCAGGGTTAGAGCTGGGGACGGGGGAAGACGCGTCGTCCGACGCGGAGGCAGGAGGAAGCTCGGCGTCCGCGGTCAGGAAGGTAGCGTCGGTGGTATCGGTGGCGGAGGATGCGATACGGGAGATAGCCTCGGGGGCTTGGGTATCCGGAGCCGACGCCTTGTCCGACGTGGGCAGAAGCTCGGTGTCCGCGGTTGCGAACGTAGCGTTGGTGGTGTCGGTGGCAGATGATGCTATGCGGGAGATCGCCTCAGGTGCCTGGGTACCGGGGGTCGGTGAGGAGAGCGAGACTGAGGGCAAGATGTACTCGGAGGACGAGGGCGTGGACGGGACTTCCGTGACGACGTCTGGGGTGTCGTCTTCCGCGGCAGCAACTGGGGCGTCCTCTGTCAACTCGGCTGGGCTTGGTGTGGTAGAAGGGACGACAGGCGCACCCTGTGCTTCTTCGAGGGTGGAGTTGTCGTCGGTGTTGAGTACAGAGGACACTTCGTTGACGCTGGCCGGCGTATCGTCCGCTTCAGCTGCCGAGCGCGGCGCTGAGGGTTCGACAGAAGCACCATGCGCGAGGGTGGCCTCGACCTGAACCGCAGACGACTCGTGGGAGTGGGAGTCGGCAGCATGAGAAGAGACATCCTGAGAGACCTCGCCAGTAGCGATCGCGACGACGAACGCGTTGTCGACAACGGGCGCAGCTTCCGACACCGGGGTAGGCTCGACGGCGGGAGCCTTATCAGCCTTGACTTCCTCCCCAGCGGCGACGGCAGGGGCGGTCTCAGCCTCGACTGACAGCGCAGAGCTTGCACGCCGCTCCCTCTCCCGGCTCTCCTCCACCCGGCGCTCAACGACCTCGAGAGCGCGCTCAACCTCCCTCACGACCTCCTTGCGGCGTCCGCGCACCTCGAGGTCGCCGTTGCTCTCTACAGCATCCAGACGTGTCAGGAGCGTGTTGAGCGCGTGCTCGTAGGCGTGCAACGGGGTGTTGTTCGAGGTATACGCGAGACGTCCAGGCTCATCAGAGTCCGACTCGGCGGTGGCGTCAGAGGGGACAGGGTTGACGAAGTCGAGGTGCTCGGGGAACTCGAACGTCTCCTGGAGCTTGCGGAGCGCGTCCTCGACCTCCTTGATCTCGCCGAGAGAAAGCTTGCGTGCACGACGAGCGCGGTAGAACTTGAGGAGCTTGGAGGCGACGGCGGGTGGAAGCGCGTGTGTCCGGTGAAGAGGCGCGCCGTCCGTTGTAGGTTGAGGTTCCGGCGCGGGGGTCGTCTCTTGCGAGTGAGAGGAGGGGGACGCAGCCGACTCCTCAACCGGAACGCGGAAGCGGGCCTGCTTCGGCTTGGACGGACCGGCGACAGGTTGAGATTCGGCAGGGCGGCGAGAGTCGAAGAGGTCCGAGTAGAGCAGCAGGAGTGACTCCTGCACGTCGGGATCGGTCTCGTTGCGGATACGCGCTTCGAGTTCCTCCTTCAACGACGGGACTTCCTGTGAAGGCTGAGACGGAGCTGGACCCGACGCCGCGGTCGATGCAACGGGTACCTCGACCGCCTTCCCCTTGCCCTTGCGGTCCACGGGCTTAGCGGCGGTGTCTGGCGCGGAGACGGGTGTACTCTGTCGACGAGCGGAAGAGCCGGGCTGAAGGAAGTTGCGCCGGGTGAGTACAGACTCGCTCTCAACAGAAGAGTGTGCGACACATACCTGCGGTGTATCCACCTGAGTTGCGACTTGCGCCATCATACCGAGGAAGGCGAGGAAAGCCTCCTGTCCCTGCATCCGCTGAGCTTGACGCCGCTCCTGCTCCTGCTTACGCTGAGCAGCCAGGGCGCGAGCACGACGCTCCGCATCAGCAAGGGCACGCTGTCGCTGGGCTTCGCGTTCACGGAGCAGGTCCCGGCGCAACTCCTGATCGCGCCGCACACCGAGTGCCAGCTCTTCGAAAGAGTAGTAAGCGGCTGGACGAACGGGGGCACGCTGAGGATAGGAAGCAGCCCAAGAGTGAGAGTGTACGCCAGAGACGTAATTTAAGCATGTCGCTTGAGATTGGTGGCGATGGTAAGACTCGCGTTCGCGCTGACGTTGGATAGCCTGCACACGAGCGTGAGCCATGGCATACTCCTGAGCAGCCTGTCGAGTCATGGACTCGAAGTAGTCGGCCTGCGAGAACGCGTCTTGATAGGAGATGTAGGCCTGAGAGGTGAAGGGGGTAAAGACCAACATGTTGGAGGGTGAGCTGAGGTCGAGCGGTGGTAGAACAGGAAGATACTGACTGGGTTGGGCGGGCTCTACTCAAGCTATATAGTCCACCGCAGTATAGATTGGTCAGCGTGGAGGGCGACGCGTCGACCGACGCGCGTCCTCTCTGAGTCATTGTGCGGGCAGTCGCAGTGTGGTTACGCAGCCTGTGCTCGGACGTTGTGGAAAGCGCGAGAGTAACTCCGGATAGGGAAATGTCGGGAACGCTCGGGAAAGCGCGAGAAAAGAGACACGGTCACGTGCCAGACAGTCGCGACGGATTCCGGCCGCGCGTACTTGCTACTTGCGCGCGTTGATGCAGATGTTGCACGAGTCCCTCGACCAGGCTCCGGCGGAGATACTGTAAGTAAACCAGAAGTGGGGGCGATAAGTATAGCGCAGCGTTTACAACACATTTGAGCACCCTAGACGGAGAAGGGATACGGCGACCCCTCTTAGAGCAAGCGCACTGGTACGGACTGTATGTAACAGTATCGCATGGTTTTGAGAGCACTCGCAAGGGGCAGCCGGCAGAAGAAGGAAGAGAGGGGAAAGCTCTTCGCACCACCGCGGTCAGTCTTATATACATCGGATGGATTAGTCTTCCCCAGGATTGTGAAGGTCGCCCCGCCACTCCACACTTCACCGACGCTTCCCATATATGGACTGTTGTGCGCCCTCATTTCAGACGATGAGGACTTGAGTACTAGTCGGATGACGTATTGCATGTAGCGCATTCGTCGTGACGGTCGTGCCGCGAGCTCAAACATCACGGTATGCACCGCCGGCCGGAATTTGGACAGCGAAAGGGATGATATCGATGCGGAATTTAAAGGGCTACTGACTCCAACTTACTGTGACTGAGTATGTTAGTTTCCTGTTATGGCGATGGCTTAGTAGGGCATAGTAATGCGCGGGTCGACCTAGGTCGACACACGATTGTAGGAGACATTGCTCCAGAGTGGAAAAGCAGATGCAGGGGGACCATACTAATGGGAGTGTGTGAAGACTTTATCCATCGTCGTGAGCAGAGCAGCGTTAGTACTCTCGGAGGATACTTACAGAACAGCAGAAGCCAAGGAGGTGGCGGCACAGGGTATCAAGTCAAGCGTCGGAGTAAGTCGCATGAGTGGGATATATCATACATGGGGGAGAGGCTGACTGGTAGTGCCACTCGGTCGTTACGTCGTACACACCAATATGCCGATGACTGTGACGGAAATCCATCATGTCTGATATATCCTCCGGAACTCCGCAGCTAACATCCTCCGGAGCTCCGGAGATTCTATCCCCTGGATTGACAGCGGATCTCTGTGGATGTCCGACACTACTTATGTAATATAAGCGTGGTTGTAATGCAGCTTGTAGCCCGGACAGTATGTATAAGTCACATAACAGCCAGGTAAACGCCGCCTTCGGGCGCTATAATGCCGTACTTTGCTCCTCACCGCGACTCGAGTCCGAGTCGATATGTCCTCTCGCCAACGGTTCCTGCCGCAAGACTGGCAGAGTTAGTCCATGTATCTCTCGAATACATTGTTGATATTTACCTTCCCTGCTCGTAGCCGAGTTCAAGACGACAGTAGATCCTGCGCCGCATGCCAGTGGTCCCGGAGGTCGAGCCATCTTGAAGTACACCTGCAAGTTCTGCTCAAGGAGCCCCGTATTTTCAACCACAGCACTGGCCAAGCGACATGCGCAGGGTACAGAGCACCGACGTCTCGCTCAGCGTACCGCTACATTCAACTTCCAACTGCCTGTGTCGCAGTCTGTGACTGGGCCCAGTGCCGCGAGTCAGGAGCTGCGCAGTGCATGTTCCGAGGGGACGTCGACGATCTCTCCCCCGTTGGACCACGGCTCATCAGACAGCAGCGAGTCGTCCGCAGACTCAGATGGCGACGTGCACGATCATGGGACTGGCGCGGACCCGAATATGCACCCCCTCGAAGACTGGTCGGCGTCAGAGCATCCTTGGGACGTCCAAGTGTCGCCGTTATGCGAGCTTACGGCCGCGTCTGTGCACGGTTCCGCATTTGTCCTACCAGCTGCTGCTGGTTGGGCTGATGGCTATAGTTCTGATGGAGAGTCGGCTTCGTCGGCTTCATCTCTGGACTTGCCTCGATCTGAATATGGTACGTCGATCTTCAGTGTTCCCAGCGGAGTTGTCTCACCTTCTGGATGCCACAGATGATCTGGACTCGAGCATGGACGATTTTACGGGTACCGACGCAGACTCAGAGGCTTCTGCGAGCGACGACGACTCGGAGGATGTCCGCAGTATTATGGAGTACATTCGCACGTACCGCGAGGGTCGAGCACGCGTGCAGCAGGGGCCATGGGATCCGTACCCAAATGCGACTGTAGGTTGTCGGACATCCAGTCGGTTGCTCACACTGATATGGACCTTTCGTCAGTTTGCTATACTGGACTCCATCACAAATTTCCCTCGTCACCCTATCTCCGACGACCTCTTGCAAATTATTCTATGGGGCCTGCGGCGGCTTGGAGTGAAGGATGTGCCCACCCTTCAAGCATTCCGCAAGTTCCAGGCCTTCCTCCGCGAGAGCGAGACCTTCAACAAATCTCGCGCATATGTCTCGGTGTTAGGGAACCACTTCACTTCGAATTCAATCTTGCAGTCAGCACGTCTGGTGAGGGCTTGTGTCTGCGGGCGTGCTCATCTGGAGGCTAATATATCGTTTCATTAGGATATGTCCAATCTGATGGTGCGCCGCCGTCTGTCGTTCTATCCAGAACGGTGTTCACATGGCACGTCTGAGCTGCGGCACTGCGTGAAGTGGTTATATACGCTCCCTGACTGCAAGCTCACTCCGATGTGGGAGGCTACCCCAGGCAAACACTTCTACGTGGGGGAGCTAGCGCGAGAGAGGGATGGATCGTATGTGTTACCGCTTCGATGGTTTCTATGGGACGGAGTTATGCACATGGTGTACTACCCCGTGTTGATGACTGAGGTCAGTTTGACAGTACTTCTCACGCGAAGTGCGCTAACGGACTGCGTTCACAGGGTGGTCTGGAAGTGGACCCAACCTCGCGGCTTGAACGGTCTGCAGAAGGCCTGTCTCTGACCCTTCCTGTTATTCTTCGGGATGAGCCCGAACTTCGTGTCGCCGGTATGTGTGTATAGCATCCTGTTGGGAGCTCCTATGTGACTGTATGTCGGGATTGGCATAGCCGAGACGCGTGCGACATTCAACCCCATGGCACTCAACCCCTGGCGGATCCGTGCAGACGGGCGACCGTGTTTCAAGTACTTCATCCTCTTTGGGGGTGATGATGTCTCTGGAAACCGCAGCAAGTCGTGGAACAAGCACAACTGCTATTACTACTGCGCAGTGGGTCTACCACTCGAATGCCTCAATCAAGAGTACTTTGTCCACTTCATCTCATCGTCACAGTATGCGGGGCCGCTCGAACAAGTCGCAGCTATTTCGGAGCAACTCCGGTGCGTCCTCGAATGGCTCAAACGTGCATGTTGTGCTCTGACCCACAGACGGCGGGGCTTATTAGGTCGGTGAAAGACACGGGTATTGTATGTTACGACGCACTGGCTGTGGAGCAGGACAGGGCGCAAACGGAGTGTCTCTTGCTGCTGGATTTATTCGTGGGTACAGGCGACGGTCCATGGCAATCCGAGCTGTCTAGCCACTCGGGAGATTGCTGTCCTTGTCGGTTCTGCTCCATGGGAGGGAACATCAAAGAGCGGTCTAGCGATGAAGGTTTCCTGGCCATCATGCAGGTGCGTATTCGATAAGCTGAGTGGAGATACTCGAGTTGTTAATCTGCCTGGCATGTAGGCAGGCCTTCCACGAAGACCAGGAACAACTTCTGCCCAGATCCGAAAGGATCTCGAGACGTCCACTCATCCACGGCAAGGGACGGCCCTCGGAAACACACAACAAGCAACTGGGACAGTTGACGCTCTCGCGCAGACAGTAATTGAGGCCCTTGTTGAACGGGGTAAGAACATGTTCGATGAGAAGACCGCAAATGGGGTGAGGGTGCACACAAACGCGCAGATTCATTCAAGTCTACAGGAGGAGCAGGCGAGGATGCTTGCTAGGGGTGACTTCATAAATTCGTTGCTCAACGACGAAGGTAAGTACTTGGCAGACATAGTATGTTCACTTCGATACGTCAGACTGACAGTCGCATCTTGATACATGCAGTATTCGATCCGCATCAAGATACCGCCCTGGGACGCCTTCACCTCGTCCTTCTCGGCTTCACCAAGTATTTCTGGAGCGCTTCGTTGCCTCCGAGTGGCCGCAAGTTGAGCGTCGCTGAGAAGGCGACCCTGGACCGGGCGGAGGCTACACTACTGTCTCTCAGTCAGGCCGGCCTTGGTGATCGGTCTGTCCGCGCCGACTATGTCATGCGGTACCGTGGAAGCCTCGTAGGACGGCATCTCCATAGCATCGCGCAGCTCGGGGTGTTTATCTTTGGCCGGACAGCGGACACAGTGCTTCTCGAGATCTGGATCACTCTTGGACGCCACCTCATGCTGGCAGGCTGATACATGAACATCTCTAATTAGAATCCAGGCCTGATCCATTGACCGCTCTAGTTAGAATCTGTCCTCATGCATGAACGGACTCTAACTAGAGTATCCCCTTTCAGCAGCGCACGCCTGCTGGCCATTCCCCCCTATGCGCTATGTTTCCCGCCTTCTGCCATGACATATCGGCGCGTGGAGGATGTCCCGTTCGGGCGAGGCAACGTCCCCCAAATCCGGGCGTTTTTCAAGCCCCGCCCTAGCGCGGAGGAGGTTTCCTGCTCGCCCAAATGGGTGGAATGCATTCGCACGACCCCCATATAGCCAGTGCCAAAACATACCATGACATATGGACCCGCATTTGTTTCCCCGCAGATGCCCCGCGCGTACGACCGCGATGCGAGGACGTGGAAGTACTCACCTATAGGTATGTTTCGCGATCTGTACGACGGCTGATAGGGTTTGCATCGCGCCGCAAATGGACCGGAAAATATGCGCGCGCCGTTCGCGCGCCGCCGCGACCGTGGCTTCCTCAGCTCCCGCATTGTGTATGTAGCGGCGTGTTGTAGGCTACGATAGAGACATATATCTAGTCAATATGTCACGAGGATTGCAGGTTGTAGGGGCCGGAATGGGGATGTGCGCGGCCGTAGGGCCGGCGAACCGCGCGCTGCGCGGGGCTGCACGGCGCACCCCTGATATCCCCGGCGCACCCTTGCACGTCATCTAAAACATAGGAAAGCGTACAGAGGAGGCGCGCGTGTCTGTGGAGAGGGGTATTGGACGGCGGGGCTGCTGGATGGCGGGGCGGCGGGGCTGCTGGGCGGGATGCGCGTGCAGGATGCGCGGGTGCGCCGGGGGCAGCGCTGTTGCGAGAAACCACGTCGGCCACGTATCATACAGCTGTCCACTGACGCCTAAGAGACCCGCGGAGCTGCTGGGCGGCGGGGCGGGGCGGGAGCAGGGATGGGCGGGGGCGGGGCGGGGCGGCTGGGCTGCGGGGTGCGCGCGCGCGGTGCGCTGTTGCTGGCATCACGCCGGTCGCTTCCCCTACCGTCCACCGCTGACGCCTAAGCAAACGGCGGGGCGAGGGGGAGCGGTGGGCGGGGGAACAGGGCGGGAAGGGGGGCAGTCGGCAGGCGGAGCATTGCTCGCGTGCGGCGCGATTTCGCTCGTGATGCGCATGGAGCGTATGTCAAGATTGCAATAGACATGCGCGCGGTATGTGCAGGTGCAATAGCACTGGGCGCAGCGCAGCACGCATCCCGGGCACGGGCTGCGCATACGCTCCCGGGTGTGGCGGCGGGGTGCTCGCGGGTCGCCTATTTGGCGTACTGGGGGGTTTGCGGCCCTGCTGGGCAGCTCACAGAGTACTGAGCACTGGTGGGCGAGCGATGCAGGGGGTGCTGCCAGCGCGGATCGGGGCGGGCGCGGGACATACCTCTGTGGTCCTAGACTACTCACCTCGCACGCGCGGCGCTCGCCTATCACGACCGTAAACCCTCCGGCCAGCTCGTATTACTTCTAAATGGTTGTCAACGCGTTCTTTGATGCAGAGAGGTCGGCAGTACCGCGGGAGCGGGAGCGGGAAGAGAGGTGGGACAATATGTCGCTCTTCCAGCCAGCGTGGAGCAGGTTCCAAAGTTTTGAGGACCTAATTATCGAGAATAGATGCCTGGGATGGATATGAAGCCTCGAGCACAGCGCAGCAGTCGCTGGAGAGCGGCAAGGGGACAGACGGAGAACGGCATACATGCCCAAGTACTGAGCGCCCGACCGTGGCCTCCGAAAAGTGCTAAGTCCCGCGCGCCAATCGTCCTCGCGGTGTTCACGTGCCACGGCTTTGCGCTGCAGATACGAAGTCCAGCATGTTGTGGCTGCAAGTCCAGCGTGCGCTCCAGACAAGTGACCAAGAAAGAACAATGCATTGGGTAGGTAGTACAGGGGCAGTTGAGCAGAGATGCTCGCAGAATATGCGTATGTTCTGGACGTACATCGGGCAACACAGTACATGCTAACGTTCATGGCAGATCGCGCGACATAGGAGTCCAAGTATTAATCAACCCTCGCAGGACGACGTGACTACTCCAAGGACGGGATCGCCGAAGTCGCATCAGACGGAGCAAGGGAAGGCGCCAGTGATGAGGCGTACGACGCGGCGGAGGAGGCGAGCGACGACGCCGAGACAGATTGCAGCGACGGCATAATCCCCCGGCTGATCGAGCTCCCTCCATCGATGATCGTCCTCCCCTCCAAGACCGAATCAGCCTCCGCCATGGCCTCCAGAGTCGGGAGAGCCGAGTCGTCGTCATCGGTGCCCAGGCAGACCCAAGCCTGGACGTAGCGCCAGGACTTCTCGCAAAACCGAGCCATGGACTTCCGCATGGACGACTGGCGCAGGGCGTACGCGTTGACTCCCTCGCGGTAGTCAGGCCGGTCAGCGAAGCGTTGGTCGACGTAGCTGTCCCACGAGCTCGCCGCCCACTCCTGGTAGGCGATCGTACGGCGCATCTCCTCCTGCAACAACTCCACCTCTTCGGTCCACCGCTCAGCCCGCGCGCGAGCTTTGCACCATTCAACACGGAGGGCTATACATATCATGCGTCAGTGCCACGCGGTGACGATTGATGATATGAAGGCTCACACTCTGCAAGGCTGTCCGCGACGTTCCCAGTCTCTGCGGCATCGGACGACGAGCTCGCCTTCCAGATCCACGAGATCTTGCGGCGCCCTTCCGACTGACCATCTTCTCCTTCCGTGACGTGTCTGACATCCGACGCGAGAAGGGGCCGCAGGTCCACGTCCCAGTTCTGCTTCCCAAGGTGGAGCGCCATGCGCTGAAGAGCGGCGTAGGCAGCGCGGTACCGATCGGCATCGCCGTTGACCTTGGCGTCGACAGCGTTGATGAGGCTCTGCGATCGGGTGTTTGCGCGCTGGCCGCGGGCGAAGCGGTTCTTGAACTTATACAGGTGAGTGCGGACCTCGAGATGGCCGCGGAGGTCGGCAAGAGCGTCAAAAGCCTGCGCGAAACGCAGACGCCACTCGTGCTCCAAGAGAGTGGCGTCGCATGTCTTGACGACCGCGCTGTTGGACGGCAAGAAGAGAGGGAGGTTGTAGACGAGGGAGGCGTTCTCGTCAGCGGCGAGGAGCTGCGCGCGTTGTGAGATGACAGAGGGCATATACAGCTGCTGGATCTCAGCCCAACCATCAAAGCGACGGCGGAGAGCATTCTGCCGCTCTTGCATCTTCGCGCGTTTGATGTCGGTGGCGTGCAATCCGAGCGCGTTCACGTCAACCTTGAGGCGGCGTCTGGATGACTTATCAGCATGTGCGTGAGCGTGGTGAGTGTAGAGACGTACTGAGCTTCTTCAAGTTCAACACCGGCGATGACCATCCCACTGGCCGAGCACCTTTCATGCAACACATTTGCTGTGCCGGTCTTCAGGGCCTCGGCGTCCTCCTCGGCAAGCTGACGCTTGATGGCAGCCTGCGTGATAGCTGAGAGTCGAGGATGTTAATGACAGACACGATATGGCGAAGGTTGCACGTACATGGACGCTTGATGAAAAATGGGTTGGGCTGCGTCTTGTCCGCCTCCCATGCCTCGACGACGGCCTTCCATTGATCCTTCGGCCCGGCCGGAAGTGCGCTATCGTACTGCTTGAAAGCGGCGACCTGGGCGTTGCGCTCGGGGACAGCCTTCTTGATCTTGTTGAGTAACATAGCCGCTACGCGCAAAGGATAAGTGTGAGCACAGAGGTAGATGAGACACCGGCGTACCGAGATTGGTGACCTTGACCCAGTTCTGCCCGCCCCAGATGTCGTCGACATAGTCCCGACGAGAGCCCGGGCCCATCTCCTTCGTAATACCGGCGGCTCCGTTGGATTGCGCCCAGCGCCGTTCAATCCCTTCGCAGTCGGAGCAACCACAGCCGGGAAGATAGCGCAGGTTGTAGTCAGCGAGGCACTGTTCGCGATGGGCCTGGATGTGGAACTTGGGAATCGCCCACACGATGTTGTGCGCGATGGGGTCCCAGCCGTAGTCGTCGTAGCGCTTGTTGATCTTCTTCAGGAAGTGACAGGAGACGTCATACGAGATGAGCACGTCCTTTGGGACGTTCTGCCTGAGAGAAGACTTGAGGACGTAGTCGGCGTTCACTTGACTATCACGGGCAGCGTGAGCATGGTTCAGATGTCCTGAGGTTCGAGCGCACTGACCGTTCTCCCTTCTGCAAGTCCCCAGATGAGCACGGCCGCTTCATGTCGTGCCGCGCACAGTCCATGCTGAAGACGCCGGTGGAGGCCAAGCGGGCGCCGCCCTTGAGCGTCGCGAGCTTGATGGCGTCGTGATTGTTGCAGTGTTCGTTCTTCTCCACCAACTGGTCATCGAACTTGTCAAGGTGTTCATGATAGGGCTTGGTCTTGACCATGTACGCGCATCCATCGTTCAGACTCGGGTCGACCTCATCTGATGATACCTTCTTGCGCTTCAGACGGAAGTTCGCGTCCATAGCGAGTATCATGCGGTACAGCCAACTGAGTGACACGTCAGCCACCGAAAGAGCACGACGTCGAGAGGGCGCTTACCATTTGTCCGACGGGACGCTCTCCCAGCCGGAAGGCAGGTTCTTCCCTGGCAACGGGCACGCGGGACACTCCACAGCGCACGCACCCTCGGGTGTAGCGAGGATCCCTGCGGGGTCGTTACCGCGCCCCCCGCGCTTCATCATCTTGAGATGGCGCCATTCGCAGGCCATTGTCAAGAATGCGGGGTAACGGTCCTGTTGGTGCCGCATCAGCATGATGAGCTAAGTAGATCGGCACACGACCTACCTTGGGTGTATTCACACCTGTGTTATCGGTGCGACGTGAGAGTGACGCGTAGAACTCAAACACGGAAACCTTCGCCGCCGTGGCAAGGAGGTGGTACGACTCCAGGAGGCGGAAGGTGGCGGCGGTCTTCGGCGACACCGATGTCGCCGGGAACCAGCGGGCTCGCAAGACCTGGATATGGGTGGGGAGCGCCGTTTCGCAGCCACAGTAGTCGACACCTAGCTCGTGGACGCCAAAGACGTCGAGCAGGACGAAGTCGTCGCCCCAGACGGCTTGAGGGTTGATGCACGTCTCGCCGGGTTGGTGGCCGAGCTGGACGCGAAGGCCGAGGGACTTGAGACTGACCCGGGAGAAGTGGCGGTCTTCCCAAAGCTAGGGCGGGTGTCAGTCGATTACTTACGACGTAGAGATGATGCACGCACTCGGATACGATGGAGAGGATGAGCGGCATGCGACGCGACGGTACAAGTCTTGCAGTACAGGCGGAGGTCACAGCAATCCTCACAGCGGTACACAGCGGCTGCATCCTTCGTGCCGCAAGCGCAACCATTCTCCGTGTAGGAGCCCCGCCCCTCGAGGCGCATGAGCTCGTCGAGGTAGGCGTCCGCTTCGGGGAGCCATTGAAGCATTGGACGATCCTGCAGACCGACGAGGTGAGTAGATATACGACAGACACATGTTGTCGAACATACCCCCGCGGTGCGTTTGCGAGTCTCCGGAACCTCGCCCAACCGGTCCAGTTGTTCATACATATAGTCGGTATCCATCGCGGGGTACGTCGGGTCAAAGAGGTAGGTGGGATGGTCAGATGAGGGAAGGGAAGGGGGTACCGAGGACGCGCGAGGACGTTTTTTGCGGGGACGATGGGACGTTGAAGTAGTTGGTCTGAACGCTGAGATGACTGGTCCGGGACACATGGTTGACGTGGGTGTGCCTCTCGACGCGCGGGCGGGAGCGAGGACGTCGCCCGCGCGCTGAGCCGTCGTCTTCGTCGTCGTCATCCACGACGCAGTGGATGTGTTGCTGGATGTGCGCGGCACCCTTCTTGCGCTTGGCCATGACGAACTGCCGGATGGCAGCTAGCCAGCGGGCCACCATGGCGGGAGGCTAGATGTACGTCGGAGAGAGGTGGGTGTGGGAAGGAGGCAGTGGGAGAGGGGAGATCACGTCCGGGTTGACATGGAGTCGGTCGCAACCAGTACTTGCAAAGACCCTGTGCCCGAGGGCGGCATGACCGTACGAGGATGCGAATTACTCACCTCTAGCATTGTCCGGTGCGTCGGATGCACCCCGTAATTGTTCCATGGCTGGCTGGCTAACCCAACGGAGTATAATGCGTCAGTGATCGTGAATCACTGTCAGAAGACGATGAGCTCGCCTTACCTCGATGCCCCAATCCGCGGTGAACTCCAGCATGGCGCGTCATGACGCCTCGGAGGTCGCGGCGTTGTCGTACTTTGGGGCGGGCGACAGCCAACATCTACCCCAACGCGAGGAGAAAAAGGTAGTCAGCCACGGTCCGCCGACGTGCAATGCGAATCCTTACCTTCTATTGATAGATCACCCCAGCGACCCCAATCCGAAACACCGCCGCCGAGGTGAGGTGCGACGGCACCTGCTGGTGGCATGCAGCTGAGCGAGCTGACCTGGTCCATCCTCCGCCGTATCCCTTGTGCGAGCTCATACTATAAGGGCCTGTTGCGCGCGAAATGGGTGCTGTCTACGGTACCACGAGAGGGCCGGGAGAATGCTGTCGATAGCAGCAGCAAAACACGGAGGAGGGAGTGAGATAAGACATGGAGAATCATGGCAAGAAGACACGCACGGTCGTGGCGTCGGTCGGAGTCGTGTGGTCGCATGGAAGCCTTGGTGGAATCGGGCGTCGAGAGGAGGGGCGAAACAGGCAGGTGGGGGACATGGTAGGAAGAGACGGAGGATGCCAGCGTGGCAGTAGCCCGGAATGGTTCGAGCGCCTCATGAGCACGCCCACCCGCCGCTTGGCGGCGCATCGCCATTTTGGGAGCCCGCCAAGGAGGAGCTGAATAACGGCTCGCCTTAGCACAAAATGGCTTGGAAAACATAGCATAGACAGCGGTACGTACATTCGACAATGATGGGACTATGACCAAACACATGGTATGAGGTCTGGCTGTCGAATGAGATACTCAGTGAGGTTTGTGACGGATATGTAGTGCGCCAGTAATCAGTGCGCGATTCTGTGCACTACAGTAGCGTATGAAGCCGATATCCGTCCATGAAGAGTACAAGTGCGCATGACATTGTCCGTCCAACTAGCACTCTTTCTCGAACAATGCTTTCGTATCCCTCACCATACACTGCCACGGCAATCTCCCGCCTCCCGAGCATCCTCGTAACCTTGCAGACCCCTCCTTGTTCTACACTCCCACTCCTCCACCAGCATGCACACGATCTTTGCGCCCCAGTCTAACGTGAGCTCCCGAACATCCGTATCATCTAGCTCGTCCTCGATCTCTACCTCAAAATCCTTCAGCTCTTCCCAAGCTGCAACCCGCCGCATCACTTCGCCGTCACCCGGCGTTGCAATGTTGTCCTGCGGCTTGCTTATCCAGCGTTCGTACCGTGCCGCGCCCGCAGTGAGGACCTCTCTGTACTGGAAGGTTCCAAGCACGGCCACTCGAGACTCCCATAAGCCTCGCTTGGACTGCCACGGCGGGCGCGGTAAGGCGTACAGGTTGTGGACACCCGGGTTGATGAAGCGGTACGGGGACGTCCAGAGTCCCATGGTGGGGCCATACTCGTCGTCATCGAGGGCTAAGCACGCGCGTAGGACCTTCCGTCCGCGCGCGCGGAGCTCGTCTGGGATCTTGACGTCCAGGGGCGCGGGAGAGGTGTCCTCGACAGTCTGTTCAGCTTTCTTGCGTGTGTAGTACCGCTTATTCGACAGTGATTTCGTCGCCTTGCCTCTGAGCGCCAGTTGAGCAGTGATCATGACATCATGAATATCACGACAACT
Organism: Cerioporus squamosus; assembly: GCA_022592435.1. Taxonomy (NCBI): domain Eukaryota; kingdom Fungi; phylum Basidiomycota; class Agaricomycetes; order Polyporales; family Polyporaceae; genus Cerioporus; species Cerioporus squamosus. Next base: position 172,153 of record JABYQS010000074.1, read on the forward strand.
TACTTCTCGGTGCGGCGATACGTCGCAGCCTGAGCTCGCTTAGCAGCTCTTCTATCTTCCGCGGTAAGGTACTTGGGGCGTCGACCCATGGTGGCGGAAGGATAATAACACACACATAGTCGGGACACACACTAGTTATACCACAAGACATCTATTGCATTGGCGCATAGGCGCGGTACGGAATGCGGGAGTCTAGTACGGCTGACTTTAACCAACACGGTCACTACCAGATATGTAGAAGAAGCACGGCAACGGGGCCGTACGTCCAGGAGATGCAGCGGGGCGCATAACAGCAGCGTCAGTAAGATCTAGAGAGGAGAAGGGGGGAACATATCGGTGCAGCAAGCGAGAGATGACGAGAACGGGTTACACAAACAGTATGCTAGATATGCGGCAGAATGGTTCGGGGCGTTCGACAGGACAAGAGAGCATATGCGTGGTTTATCGAGTTTATGCTGAGACGGGTCACGAGCACGGAACGATGGAAGCACCAAGAAGAGACACCATACGGGGACATGGTCCGTCTAAACCGAGACGTAGTCCATCTACACTGGGACACGGCGTCCTCATTCGTCCGGCCTCACCTCACGCACGATACCGGCGGCCTCGGCCTCGCGGCACGCTGCGATGGCGGCTCGCGCGTGTGGAACCCACCGCGACGCTGCCGCCACTTATGCGGAGGTAGAGTGCACCATCATCACTCTATATGGATGGTGAATTACGTGTCAAGAGACGTGTCAGCGTACATAGCACTCACGAATTGTCGAAGACGCCGACGCGTCGGCCCCCTAGTCACATCGTACCAGTTCTCGGCCGCGCTATGGGCTACGATGTACGGTACTACTACAACACCGCACCAGGAGTGGCGGGCCCCGCGGCCGGTGGGCAGCAGCAGGCACGGCGACAGCGATGGGCGCAGGCGCGCCGCAGCGACGGGAGCAGGACCAGGTACGACTGCAGCGCCGAGTGCAGGCGCGACGGCAGCGATGGGAGCAGGACCACGCACGACGGCAGCGCCGGGCGCAGGCGCGACGGCAACAGCGGGAGCAAGACCAGGCACAGCGGCAGGAGCACCGGCGAGCGCGACGGCAGCGACGGGCGCAGGCACATCGGCCGCGGCGGGAGCAGGAGCGGGCGCCACGGTCGCAGGAATGTTAGGGAGGCCAACATGCACATGCTCCGGCGTAGAGTAGAGCGAGTTCGCTGTAGAGAGCGTCGCAGAGACCAGTGTCGATAGACTCGTCAAGGGACTCGGTGCCCGCGAGGGAGTCTGTGTACGAAGTGGAGGGCCCAGCGTGCGGCAAGCCGCCGACGTCCAGCGCGTGTTCAAGAGGACCTGCACGGACCGTAGTCAGACCATGGGTGGGGCAGAGCATGAGGACAGGACCGTGAAGAGGACAGATAACACAGTCAGGGGCTTGCACACCCCGGTTGAGAGACGTGGCGTTGGGCGTGCCAGCGCGCGACGCCTCCACCGTCCCACCGAAGTCGTGCACGAGGCGAGAAGACGAAGCAGCAGTAGAAGACGAGGAGGGACCAGCAGCCGCACCTCCGGTGTTGCCACTTCCAGACGGGGCAGTGGGGATCGGGCCCAGGATCGGAGGGAGGTTCTGCGAGAGGAACGGAGTGTCGGGCGAGACCTGCTCCCACAAGCGGCGATCTCCGCAATCGCACGTGTGGCCCGCGTCTGTGAGATGACCAGTTTAGTCAGTGAACTCTCTCATGCAACGCCACGTCCGCAACACTCACCGGGGACGAGGACGTTCCTCATGCAGTTCAAGCAGACGTCGAGCAGACGTACGTCCGGGTTCTCCGCTGTGCAGGCTCAGCGCGCTGACCGTTTCGTCCACAGTGAATACGACTCACCCGCGTAGATCTCCATCATCAGGACCATGATCCTGAAGAACTGGCCCGCGGTGAAGCTCGCGACCCTGGAGTCGTCGGACTCCGGGGCCCCGAGCTCCTGGGTACGGTCGGTAGTCATGCTGGGGTGAGAGGTAGAGAGGGGCAAAGAGGCGAAGTGGGGATGGGAATGGGCCGATGGCAGTCGGGGATATATATGTCGTCCTCACGGTATGCGGATCCCTGCTGTCGAAAGCGGGAATGTCCCTTGCTGAACGAACCTCCTTCGTACAGACACTCGATTTCCAAACCTGCATGCCCATAAAAGGCTTTCTCTGGCCAGCGTCAATGCAAGGACACGCTTTGCCAAACGACGCGTCCGACGCGTCCGACCCCCCTTACCTCGTCTCCCAAGGTACGCGCGACGACACACCCTTCCTCTCTGCAGTCATAATGTTACGCGTTGCAGATGGCCCCCAAGGGTTGGACCTGACCCGAGCAGAAGGACTTCCTCGACCCGCTGAAAGCCGCCTGCGCTGACGCGCAAAGCCGCAACCGATTCGCCAACTGGGTGCAGTCCGTCTACCACGACTGGTTCCTTCGATGGCCCGAACGTGTCGAGCTCTGGGGCAACTGGCAGGGACCGCTTACTCTCGAGCAGGTAAAGGAGCTTGCAGATGCGATCAAGGCGCGGCGGAAGGCACATCGCATGACAAGTCTCGATCCATTGACAATAGCATCTGACCCCCTCGTCGACGCGTCCCATCCAGAAAATCTCTACCTGGTTCTACAACCACAAGAAACGCTCACGCGACACGTTCGTACTCCCTGCTGCTATCACCGCCGAGCTCGCCAAGGGAGGCCGGACGCGTTGTCCTCAAGCGCGGGAGGTCTGGTGTCGTCTTTTCTATGATGACTCCATGAAGGCCGCCATCCAAGGCCACCTAGACGCAGCGCGAAACAAGCTCGGCCGCAAGCTCACGCGCAAGGAGCGCATGAAGATCACTCGCACGCGCACCGACGAGTTCTTCGAGGCCGCATCGGACGACGTCCTCGCCATTGTCAACGCCCAACTCGAGAAGGAGACAGACGCCAAGAAGAACCCTCCTCCCCCCCGGAGGACGGCACGGTACAGGCGAGGACTCCCCGAGAGTACCAAAAGTAGGTTGACTCCAGCCTTGGCTTGTCGCGCGTGACTGACCCTAATTACCAGCGCGATAGAAGCCGCTCCCAGAATCATCGAGAAGCTCCTCAGACCAGTCGTTACGGGAATGGGCTACACCGTGTCTGTCTTCGGCGCCGGGCCCTGCCCGTCGCAGGGTGGCGCGATTCGCAGCTTCGCATGAGTGCTTGCCCCGCCGTCGCATGCTCGATATACTCACAATGGTATGACTAGCGTCCATTTCGGCGAGAACATGTGCGGCAATAGTCTCCCCGAGGCTACCGCCGACTATCAGGAGACGTTTGTCAATCCGATGGTTCGATTCGCCAAGGGCGTCTACCGTAAGTAGACTCATTGGTTCACGGGACGCGAACCTTCACTGACATCCTGCAAATCAGCTCCGGACGTTCGTGCTAGCCGAGCCCTTGTGTACACGGAGGAAGAGTCAGGCTCCGAGGACGAGTCGGACGATGACGCGGACAAGTCGGGTGACGTGTCCGCACCTGGTCCTTCCGGATCCCGCTCGTCGGCTGCGATGCCGAGTCCGACGACGTCTCACCCGTACCTCGCTGATGCAGCGCCCGCCCCGACGCCCATGGTGGAGGCACCGGAGAGCAATGGACTTCCCGCCTCCGTCATCGCTGCTCTTGACCCCGCGAGCCAGCTAGCCGTGAATCGCCTTACCTCACTCGAGCTGTTGTCCCACTGCTGCCGCCGCCGCCGCCACCGTGTCCATCACGCAGCAGACTCGCATTCCGTCTATGTACGACTACGCCCCCCAGCAGACCTACAACTTTGACGGCGAACCCGTCCAGTTCTCACAGTGGTCCAACGGCACGCAGTCCTTTGTCTCTGGCGATGAGACCTACGACACGACTCTCAGCTATGGCGGTGGCAATGCCCGCAATGAGGACATGTTCCCAATCGGCAACGGCACCCATTGGATGAGCGACCCCCTCCTCTTCCCGAACACTCTGGGCCCATCCACGACTGCAATGCAATACCCGCAGATGGCCATGATGACCAACCAGCCTGCCCCTGCGGCGCTCGGTCAGTCTGGCGCCTCCTCACAAGAGGCTCCTCCTGGCCGTCGTTCTGCCCGCCTCCAAAAAGGGAACTCATCTGACGAGAACGCGCCTCCCACCGCGTCGCCTGCGCCCGTCGTCGCGCCTGCGCCCGTCGTCGCTCCTGCATCCGTCATCACTCCTGCGCCCGACATTGCTCCTGCGCCCGTCGTCGCTCCGGCACCCGTCATCGCTCCGGCGCCCGTCGTCGCTCCTGCGCCCGTCGTGCCTTCCGCGCCCGCCACCGCTCCTGCGCCTTCAGCCGCTCCGGAGGCTGACCCCGATGCTGGACGTCCCAAACGCGACCGTCGTGCTCCGCGCCGTGCAGATGGCAGCGAGGCGCCCCCGCTCGCACCCCCACCCGCCGCGGCTCGCAAAAAGCGCGGTGCAAGCAATGCAGCACAGGCGGACGGCGATGAACCCGCCCCCGCTTCCAAAAAGCGCGGCGCAAGTGGTGCTGCGAAGGGGCGTCCCGCCAAGCGAGGCCGTGCGAAGTAGGTTGCGCCGCTCTATGTTCCTGTCTTTCTTGTTGTTGCGTGCGGTGTTGGTGTCGCATAGTCCGTAGTCTTGCCCTTGATGTATATAACAAACTGGACCCTGGTTCGCGCATGTACATATCGTCTTGATGGCCGCAATATTAAGTTCACCTAATAACATGTCATTGGGATCATAGAGGGTGGGCCACAGAAATAGAGCTGCTTCGAGTCCAAAAACATACTGCCTGCAAGAGGCATCGAACTTCGTACTTGCGCGAGCTGGACAGAAGCGCTTACGGTACTTACCCCACTTACTTACGTTACTTACTGCGGGTTATGACCTCTTACTTATGGCTCCTTATCCCTGTTCTTACTCCGGTACTTACATCTGATATACTTCACATTTCAACATCTACGGGTGGTCGTCCTGAATACATGAGTCCAGCGCGCAGCCCGTGAGTATGACTATTCTGGATAAGTCACCCATATGTTTTCTGTCC